>CAWVNZ010000679.1:0-42970 GCA_963930735.1 Dioctria linearis
TAGAAAAGGCAATCCCTGGCGTAATTAAAATTTGCGACAGTAAAAAATGAATTTTTGAATAATTTACTATAGAAAAGGCAATCCCTGTCGTATTTAAAATTTTCAACAGTAAAAAATTATTTTTTGCAAAATTTACTATAGAAAAGGCAATCCCTGGCGAATTTAAAATTTGCGACAGTAAAAAATTAATTTTTGCAAAATTTACCATAGAAAAGGCAATCCCTGGCGTATTTAAAACTTGCGACAGTAAAAAATTATTTTTTGAATAATTTAATATAGAAAAGGCAATCCCTGGCGTAATAAAAATTTGCGACAGTATAAAATTATTTTTTGAATAATTTACTATAGAAAAGGCAATCCCTGGCGTAATTAAAATTTGCGACAGTATAAAATTATTTTTTGAATAATTTACTATAGAAAAGGCAATCCCTGGCGTAATTAAAATTTGCGACAGTATAAAATTATTTTTTGAATAATTTACTATAGAAAAGGCAATCCCTGGCGTAATTAAAATTTGCGACACTAAACAATTAGTTTTTGAATAATTTACTATAGAAAAGGCAATCCCTGGCGTAATTAAAATTTGCGACAGTAAAAAATGAATTTTTGAATAATTTACTATAGAAAAGGCAATCCCTGGCGTAATTAAAATTTGCGACAGTAAAAAATTATTTTTTGAATAATTTACTATAGAAAAGGCAATCCCTGTCGTATTTAAAATTTGCAACAGTAAAAAATTATTTTTTGCAAAATTTACTATAGAAAAGGCAATCCCTGGCGTATTTAAAATTTGCGACAGTAAAAAATTAATTTTTGCAAAATTTACTATAGAAAAGGCAATCCCTGGCGTAATTAAAACTTGCGACAGTAAAAAATTATTTTTTGAATAATTTACTATAGAAAAGGCAATCCCTGGCGTAATTAAAATTTGTGACAGTAATAAATGAATTTTTGAATAATTTACTATAGAAAAGGCAATCCCTGGCGTAATTAAAATTTGCGACAGTAAAAAATTATTTTTTGAATAATTTACTATAGAAAAGGCAATCCCTGGCGTAATTAAAATTTGCGACAATAAAAAATTATTTTTGGCAAAATTTACTATAGAAACGGCAATCCCTGGCGTATTTAAAATTTGCGACAGTATAAAATTAATTTTTGAATAATTTACTATAGAAAAGGCAATCCCTGGCATAATTAAAATTTTCGACACTAAACAATTAGTTTTTGAATAATTTACTATAGAAAAGGCAATCCCTGGAGTAATTAAAATTTGCGACAGTAAAAAATTAATTTTGAATAATTTACTATAGCAAAGGCAATCCCTGGCGTAATTAAAATTTGCGACAGTATAAAATTATTTTTTGAATAATTTACTATAGAAAAGGCAATCCCTGGCGTAATTAAAATTTGCGACAGTAAAAAATTATTTTTTGAATAATTTACTATAGAAAAGGCAACCTGGCGTAATAAAAATTTGCAACAGTAAAAAATTATTTTTTGCAAAATTTACTATAGAAAAGGCAATCCCTGGCGTATTTAAAATTTGCGACAGTAAAAAATTATTTTTTGAATAATTTACTATAGAAAAGGCAATCCCTGGCGTAATTAAAATTTGAGACAGTAAAAAATTATTTTTTGAATAATTTACTATAGAAAAGTCAATCCCTGGCGTAATTAAAATTTGCGACACTAAAAAATTATTTTTTGAATAATTTACTATAGAAAAGGCAATCCCTGGCGTATTTAAAATTTGCAACAGTAAAAAATTATTTATTGAATAATTTACTGTAGAAAAGGCAATCCCTGGCGTAATTAAAATATGCGACAGTATAAAATTATTTTTTGAATAATTTACTATAGAAAAGCCAATCCCTGGCGTAATTAAAATTTGCGACAGTATAAAATTATTTTTTGAATAATTTACTATAGAAAAGGCAATCCCTGGCGTAATTAAAATTTGAGACAGTATAAAATTATTTTTTGAATAATTTACTATAGAAAAGGCAATCCCTGGCGTAATTAAAATTTGAGACAGTAAACAATTATTTTTTGAATAATTTACTATAGAAAAGGCAATCCCTGGCGTAATTAAAATTTGCGACAGTAAAAAATGAATTTTTGAATAATTTGCTATAGAAAAGGCAATCCCTGGCTTAATTAAAATTTGAGACAGTAAAAAATTATTTTTTGAATAATTTACTATAGAAAAGGCAATCCCTGGCGTAATTAAAATTTGAGACAGTATAAAATTATTTTTTGAATAATTTACTATAGAAAAGGCAATCCCTGGCGTAATTAAAATATGAGACAGTAAAAAATTATTTTTTGAATAATTTACTATAGAAAAGGCTATCCCTGGCGTAATTAAAATTTGCGACAGTAAAAAATGAATTTTTGAATAATTTACTATAGAAAAGGCAATCCCTGGCGTAATTAAAATTTGAGACAGTAAAAAATTATTTTTTGAATAATTTACTATAGAAAAGGCAATCCCTATCGTAATTAAAATTTGCGACACTAAAAAATTATTTTTTGAATAATTTACTATAGAAAAGGCAATCCCTGGCGTATTTAAAATTTGCAACAGTAAAAAATTATTTTTTGAATAATTTACTGTAGAAAAGGCAATCCCTGGCGTAATTAAAATTTGCGACAGTATAAAATTATTTTTTGAATAATTTACTATAGAAAAGGCAATCCCTGGCGTAATTAAAATTTGCGACAGTATAAAATTATTTTTTGAATAATTTACTATATAAAAGGCAATCCCTGGCGTAATTAAAATTTGAGACAGTATAAAATTATTTTTTGAATAATTTACTATAGAAAAGGCAATCCCTGGCGTAATTAAAATTTGAGACAGTAAAAAATTATTTTTTGAATAATTTACTATAGAAAAGGCAATCCCTGGCGTAATTAAAATTTGCGACAGTAAAAAATTAATTTTTGAATAATTTACTATAGAAAAGGCAATCCCTGGCGTAATTAAAATTTGAGACAGTAAAAAATTATTTTTTGAATAATTTGCTATAGAAAAGGCAATCCCTGGCGTAATTAAAATTTGCGACAGAAAAAAATTATTTTTTGAATAATTTACTATAGAAAAGGCAATTCCTGGCGTAATTAAAATTTGCGACAGTAAAAAATGAATTTTTGAATAATTTACTATAGAAAAGGCAATCCCTGGCGTATTTAAAATTTGAGACAGTAAAAAATGAATTTTTGAATAATTTACTATAGAAAAGGCAATCCCTGGCGTAATTAAAATTTGTGACAGTAAAAAATGAATTTTTGAATAATTTACTATAGAAAAGGCAATCCCTGGCGTAATTAAAATTTGCGACAGTATAAAATTATTTTATGAATAATTTACTATAGAAAAGGCAATCCCTGGCGTTATTAAAATTTGAGACAGTATAAAATTATTTTTTGGATAATTTACTATAGAAAAGGCAATCCCTGGCGTAATTAAAATTTGAGACAGTATAAAATTATTTTTTGAATAATTTACTATAGAAAAGGCAATCCCTGGCGTAATTAAAATTTGCGACAGTATGAAATTATTTTTTGAATAATTTACTATAGAAAAGGCAATCCCTGGCGTAATTAAAATTTGAGACAGTATAAAATTATTTTTTGAATAATTTACTATAGAAAAGGCAATCCCTGGCGTAATTAAAATTTGAGACAGTATAAAATTATTTTTTGAATAATTTACTATAGAAAAGGCAATCTCTGGCGTAATTAAAATTTGCGACAGTAAAAAATGAATATTTGAATAATTTACTATAGAAAAGGCAATCCCTGGCGTAATTAAAATTTGTGACAGTAAAAAATGAATTTTTGAATAATTTACTATAGAAAAGGCAATCCCTGGCGTAATTAAAATTTGCGACAGTAAAAAATTATTTTTTGAATAATTTACTATAGAAAAGGCAATCCCTGGCGTAATTAAAATTTGCGACAGTAAAAAATTATTTTTGGCAAAATTTACTATAGAAAAGGCAATCCCTGGCGTATTTAAAATTTGCGACAGTATAAAATTAATTTTTGAATAATTTACTATAGAAAAGGCAATCTCTGGCGTAATTAAAATTTGCGACAGTATAAAATTATTTTATGAATAATTTACTATAGAAAAGGCAATCCCTGGCGTAATTAAAATTTGAGACAGTATAAAATTATTTTTTGAATAATTTACTATAGAAAAGGCAATCCTGGCGTAATTAAAATTTGAGACAGTATAAAATTATTTTTGAATAATTTACTATAGAAAAGGCAATCCCTGGCGTAATTAAAATTTGCGACAGTATAAAATTATTTTTTGAATAATTTACTATAGAAAGGCATTCCCTGGCGTAATTAAAATTTGAGACAGTATAAAATTATTTTTTGAATAATTTACTATAGAAAAGGCAATCCCTGGCGTAATTAAAATTTCAGACAGTATAAAATTATTTTTTGAATAATTTACTATAGAAAAGGCAATCTCTGGCGTAATTAAAATTTGCGACAGTAAAAAATGAATTTTTGAATAATTTACTATAGAAAAGGCAATCCCTGGCGTAATTAAAATTTGTGACAGTAAAAAATGAATTTTTGAATAATTTACTATAGAAAAGGCAATCCCTGGCGTAATTAAAATTTGCGACAGTAAAAAATTATTTTTTGAATAATTTACTATAGAAAAGGCAATCCCTGGCGTAATTAAAATTTGCGACAGTAAAAAATTATTTTTGGCAAAATTTACTATAGAAAAGGCAATCCCTGGCGTATTTAGAATTTGCGACAGTATAAAATTAACTTTTAATAATTTACTATAGAAAAGGCAATCCCTGGCGTAATTAAAATTTGCGACACTAAACAATTAGTTTTTGAATAATTTTACTATAGAAAAGGCAATCCCTGGCGTAATTAAAATTTGCGACAGTAAAAAATAATTTTTTGAATAATTTACTATAGAAAAGGCAATCCCTGGCGTAATTAAAATTTGCGACAGTATAAAATTATTTTTTGAATAATTTACTATAGAAAAGGCAATCCCTGGCCTAATTAAAATTTGCGACAGTAAAAAATTATTTTTTGAATAATTTACTATAGAAAAGGCAATCCCTGGCGTAATAAAAATTTGCAACTGTAAAAAATTATTTTTTGCAAAATTTACTATAGAAAAGGCAATCCCTGGCGTAGTTAAAATTTGTGGCAGAAAAAAATTATTTTTTGAATAATTTACTATAGAAAAGGCAATCCCTGGCGTAATTAAAATTTGCGATAGTAAAAAATGAATTTTTGAATAATTTACTATAGAAAAGGCAATCCCTGGCGTAATTAAAATTTGAGACAGGAAAAAATTATTTTTTGAATAATTTACTATAGAAAAGGCAATCCCTGGCGTAATTAAAATTTGCGACAGTATAAAATTATTTTTTGAATAATTTACTATAGAAAAGGCAATCCCTGGCGTAATAAAAATTTGCAACAGTAAAAAATTATTTTTTGCAAAATTTACTATAGAAAAGGCAATCCCTGGCGTATTTAAAATTTGCGACAGTAAAAAATTATTTTTGAATAATTTACTATAGAAAAGGCAATCTCTGGCGTAATTAAAATTTGCGACAGTAAAAAATGAATTTTTGAATAATTTACTATAGAAAAGGCAATCCCTGGCGTAATTAAAATTTGTGACAGTAAAAAATGAATTTTTGAATAATTTACTATAGAAAAGGCAATCCCTGGCGTAATTAAAATTTGCGACAGTAAAAAATTATTTTTTGAATAATTTACTATAGAAAAAGCAATCCCTGGCGTAATTAAAATTTGCGACAGTAAAAAATTATTTTTGGCAAAAATTTACTATAGAAAAGGCAATCCCTGGCGTAATTAAATTTTGAGACAGTATAAAATTATTTTTTGAATAATTTACTATAGAAAAGGCAATCCCTGGCGTAATTAAAATTTGAGACAGTATAAAATTATTTTTTGAATAATTTACTATAGAAAAGGCAATCCCTGGCGTAATTAAAATTTGCGACAGTATAAAATTATTTTTTGAATAATTTACTATAGAAAAGGCAATCCCTGGCGTAATTAAAATTTGAGACAGTATAAAATTATTTTTTGAATAATTTACTATAGAAAAGGCAATCCCTGGCGTAATTAAAATTTGAGACAGTATAAAATTATTTTTTGAATAATTTACTATAGAAAAGGCAATCCCTGGCGTAGTTAAAATTTGAGACAGTAAAAAATTATTTTTTGAATAATTTACTATAGAAAAGGCAATCCCTGGCGTAATTAAAATTTGCGACAGTAAAAAATGAATTTTTGAATAATTTACTATAGAAAAGGCAATCCCTGGCGTAATTAAAATTTGAGACAGTAAAAAATTATTTTTTGAATAATTTACTATAGAAAAGGCAATCCCTGGCGTAATTAAAATTTGAGACAGTATAAAATTATTTTTTGAATAATTTACTATAGAAAAGGCAATCCCTGGCGTAATTAAAATTTGAGACAGTAAAAAATTATTTTTTGAATAATTTACTATAGAAAAGGCAATCCCAGGCGTAATTAAAATTTGCGACAGTAAAAAATGAATTTTTGAATAATTTACTATAGAAAAGGCAATCCCTGGCGTAATTAAAATTTGAGACAGTAAAAAATTATTTTTTGAATAATTTACTATAGAAAAGGCAATCCCTGGCGTAATTAAAATTTGCGACACTAAAAAATTATTTTTTGAATAATTTACTATAGAAAAGGCAATCCCTGGCGTATTTAAAATTTGCAACAGTAAAAAATTATTTTTTGAATAATTTACTGTAGAAAAGGCAATCCCTGGCGTAATTAAAATTTGCGACAGTATAAAATTATTTTTTTGAATAATTTACTATAGAAAAGGCAATCCCTGGCGTAATTAAAATTTGCGACAGTATAAAATTATTTTTTGAATAATTTACTATATAAAAGGCAATCCCTGGCGTAATTAAAATTTGAGACAGTATAAAATTATTTTTTGAATAATTTACTATAGAAAATGCAATCCCTGGCGTAATTAAAATTTGAGACAGTAAAAAATTATTTTTTGAATAATTTACTATAGAAAAGGCAATCCCTGGCGTAATTAAAATTTGCGACAGTAAAAAATGAATTTTTGAATAATTTACTATAGAAAAGGCAATCCCTGGCGTAATTAAAATTTGAGACAGTAAAAAATTATTTTTTGAATAACTTGCTATAGAAAAGGCAATCCCTGGCGTAATTAAAATTTGCGACAGAAAAAAATTATTTTTTGAATAATTTACTATAGAAAAGGCAATTCCTGGCGTAATTAAAATTTGCGACAGTAAAAAATGAATTTTTGAATAATTTACTATAGAAAAGGCAGTCCCTGGCGTATTTAAAATTTGAGACAGTAAAAAATGAATTTTTGAATAATTTACTATAGAAAAGGCAATCCCTGGCGTAATTAAAATTTGTGACAGTAAAAAATGAATTTTTGAATAATTTACTATAGAAAAGGCAATCCCTGGCGTAATTAAAATTTGCGACAGTATAAAATTATTTTATGAATAATTTACTATAGAAAAGGCAATCCCTGGCGTAATTAAAATTTGAGACAGTATAAAATTATTTTTTGAATAATTTACTATAGAAAAGGCAATCCCTCGCTTAATTAAAATTTGAGACAATATAAAATTATTTTTTGAATAATTTACTATAGAAAAGGCAATCCCTGGCGTAATTAAAATTTGCGACAGTATAAAATTATTTTTTGAATAATTTACTATAGAAAAGGCAATCCCTGGCGTAATTAAAATTTGAGACAGTATAAAATTAATGTTTGAATAATTTACTATAGAAAAGGCAATCCCTGGCGTAATTAAAATTTGAGAAAGTATAAAATTATTTTTTGAATAATTTACTATAGAAAAGGCATTCTCTGGCGTAATTAAAATTTGCGACAGTAAAAAATGAATTTTTGAATAATTTACTATAGAAAAGGCAATCCCTGGCGTAATTAAAATTTGTGACAGTAAAAAATGAATTTTTGAATAATTTACTATAGAAAAGGCAATCCCTGGCGTAATTAAAATTTGCGACAGTAGAAAATTATTTTTTGAATAATTTACTATAGAAAAGGCAATCCCTGGCGTAATTAAAATTTGCGACAGTAAAAAATTATTTTTGGCAAAATTTACTATAGAAAAGGCAATCCCTGGCGTATTTAAAATTTGCGACAGTATAAAATTAATTTTTGAATAATTTACTATAGAAAAGGCAATCCCTGGCGTAATTAAAATTTGCGACAGTATAAAATTATTTTATGAATAATTTACTATAGAAAAGGCAATCCCTGGCGTAATTAAAATTTGAGACAGTATAAAATTATTTTTTGAATAATTTACTATAGAAAAGGCAATCCCTGGCGTAATTAAAATTTGAGACAGTATAAAATTATTTTTTGAATAATTTACTATAGAAAAGGCAATCCCTGGCGTAATTAAAATTTGCGACAGTATAAAATTATTTTTTGAATAATTTACTATAGAAAAGGCAATCCCTGGCGTAATTAAAATTTGAGACAGTATAAAATTATTTTTTGAATAATTTACTATAGAAAAGGCAATCCCTGGCGTAATTAAAATTTGAGACAGTATAAATTTATTTTTTGAATAATTTACTATAGAAAAGGCAATCTCTGGCGTAATTAAAATTTGCGACAGTAAAAAATGAATTTTTGAATAATTTACTATAGAAAAGGCAATCCCTGGCGTAATTAAAATTTGTGACAGTAAAAAATGAATTTTTGAATAATTTACTATAGAAAAGGCAATCCCTGGCGTAATTAAAATTTGCGACAGTGAAAAATTATTTTTTGAATAATTTACTATAGAAAAGGCAATCCCTGGCGTAATTAAAATTTGCGACAGTAAAAAATTATTTTTGGCAAAATTTACTATAGAAAAGGCAATCCCTGGCGTATTTAAAATTTGCGACAGTATAAAATTAATTTTTGAATAATTTACTATAGAAAAGGCAATCCCTGGCGTAATTAAAATTTGAGACAGTATAAAATTATTTTTTGATTAATTTACTATAGAAAAGGCAATCCCTGGCGTAAATAAAATTTGAGACAATATAAAATTATTTTTTGAATAATTTACTATAGAAAAGGCAATCCCTGGCGTAATTAAAATTTGCGACAGTATAAAATTATTTTTTGAATAATTTACTATAGAAAAGGCAATCCCTGGCGTAATTAAAATTTGAGACAGTATAAAATTATTTTTTGAATAATTTACTATAGAAAAGGCAATCCCTGGCGTAATTAAAATTTGAGAAAGTATAAAATTATTTTTTGAATAATTTACTATAGAAAAGGCATTCTCTGGCGTAATTAAAATTTGCGACAGTAAAAAATGAATTTTTGAATAATTTACTATAGAAAAGGCAATCCCTGTCGTAATTAAAATTTGTGACAGTAAAAAATGAATTTTTGAATAATTTACTATAGAAAAGGCAATCCCTGGCGTAATTAAAATTTGCGACAGTAAAAAATTATTTTTTGAATAATTTACTATAGAAAAGGCAATCCCTGGCGTAATTAAAATTTGCGACAGTAAAAAATTATTTTTGGCAAAATTTACTATAGAAAAGGCAATCCCTGGCGTATTTAAAATTTGCGACAGTATAAAATTAATTTTTGAATAATTTACTATAGAAAAGGCAATCCCTGGCGTAATTAAAACTTGCAACAGTATAAAATTATTTTATGAATAATTTACTATAGAAAAGGCAATCCCTGGCGTAGTTAAAATTTGAGACAGTATAAAATTATTTTTTGAATAATTTACTATAGAAAAGGCAATCCCTGGCGTAATTAAAATTTGAGACAGTATAAAATTATTTTTTGAATAATTTACTATAGAAAAGGCAATCCCTGGCGTAATTAAAATTTGCGACAGTATAAAATTATTTTTTGAATAATTTACTATAGAAAAGGCAATCCCTGGCGTAATTAAAATTTGAGACAGTATAAAATTATTTTTTGAATAATTTACTATAGAAAAGGCAATCCCTGGCGTAATTAAAATTTGAGACAGTATAAATTTATTTTTTGAATAATTTACTATAGAAAAGGCAATCTCTGGCGTAATTAAAATTTGCGACAGTAAAAAATGAATTTTTGAATAATTTACTATAGAAAAGGCAATCCCTGGCGTAATTAAAATTTTTGACAGTAAAAAATGAATTTTTGAATAATTTACTATAGAAAAGGCAATCCCTGGCGTAATTAAAATTTGCGACAGTGAAAAATTATTTTTTGAATAATTTACTATAGAAAAGGCAATCCCTGGCGTAATTAAAATTTGCGACAGTAAAAAATTATTTTTGGCAAAATTTACTATAGAAAAGGCAATCCCTGGCGTATTTAAAATTTGCGACAGTATAAAATTAATTTTTGAATAATTTACTATAGAAAAGGCAATCCCTGGCGTAATTAAAATTTGAGACAGTATAAAATTATTTTTTGATTAATTTACTATAGAAAAGGCAATCCCTGGCGTAATTAAAATTTGAGACAATATAAAATTATTTTTTGAATAATTTACTATAGAAAAGGCAATCCCTGGCGTAATTAAAATTTGCGACAGTATAAAATTATTTTTTGAATAATTTACTATAGAAAAGGCAATCCCTGGCGTAATTAAAATTTGAGACAGTATAAAATTATTTTTTGAATAATTTACTATAGAAAAGGCAATCCCTGGCGTAATTAAAATTTGAGAAAGTATAAAATTATTTTTTGAATAATTTACTATAGAAAAGGCATTCTCTGGCGTAATTAAAATTTGCGACAGTAAAAAATGAATTTTTGAATAATTTACTATAGAAAAGGCAATCCCTGTCGTAATTAAAATTTGTGACAGTAAAAAATGAATTTTTGAATAATTTACTATAGAAAAGGCAATCCCTGGCGTAATTAAAATTTGCGACAGTAAAAAATTATTTTTTGAATAATTTACTATAGAAAAGGCAATCCCTGGCGTAATTAAAATTTGCGACAGTAAAAAATTATTTTTGGCAAAATTTACTATAGAAAAGGCAATCCCTGGCGTATTTAAAATTTGCGACAGTATAAAATTAATTTTTGAATAATTTACTATAGAAAAGGCAATCCCTGGCGTAATTAAAACTTGCGACAGTATAAAATTATTTTATGAATAATTTACTATAGAAAAGGCAATCCCTGGCGTAATTAAAATTTGAGACAGTATAAAATTATTTTTTGAATAATTTACTATAGAAAAGGCAATCCCTGGCGTAATTAAAATTTGAGACAGTATAAAATTATTTTTTGAATAATTTACTATAGAAAAGGCAATCCCTGGCGTAATTAAAATTTGCGACAGTATAAAATTATTTTTTGAATAATTTACTATAGAAAAGGCAATCCCTGGCGTAATTAAAATTTGAGACAGTATAAAATTATTTTTTGAATAATTTACTATAGAAAAGGCAATCCCTGGCGTAATTAAAATTTGAGGCAGTATAAATTTATTTTTTGAATAATTTACTATAGAAAAGGCAATCTCTGGCGTAATTAAAATTTGCGACAGTAAAAAATGAATTTTTGAATAATTTACTATAAAAAAGGCAATCCCTGGCGTAATTAAAATTTGTGACAGTAAAAAATGAATTTTTGAATAATTTACTATAGAAAAGGCAATCCCTGGCGTAATTAAAATTTGCGACAGTGAAAAATTATTTTTTGAATAATTTACTATAGAAAAGGCAATCCCTGGCGTAATTAAAATTTGCGACAGTAAAAAATTATTTTTGGCAAAATTTACTATAGAAAAGGCAATCCCTGGCGTATTTAAAATTTGCGACAGTATAAAATTAATTTTTGAATAATTTACTATAGAAAAGGCAATCCCTGGCGTAGTTAAAATTTGCGACACTAAACAATTAGTTTTTGAATAATTTACTATAGAAAATGCAATCCCTGGCGTAATTAAAATTTGCGACAGTAAAAAATTATTTTTTGAATAATTTACTATAGAAAAGGCAATCCCTGGCGTAATTAAAATTTGCGACAGTATAAAATTATTTTTTGAATAATTTACTATAGAAAAGGCAATCCTTGGCCTAATTAAAATTTGCGACAGTATAAAATTATTTTTTGAATAATTTACTATAGAAAAGGCAATCCCTGGCGTAATTAAAATTTGCGACAGTATAAAATTATTTTTTGAATAATTTACTATAGAAAAGGCAATCCCTGGCGTAATTAAAATTTGAGACAGTATAAAATTATTTTTTGAATAATTTACTATAGAAAAGGCAATCCCTGGCGTAATTAAAATTTGAGACAGTAAAAAATTATTTTTTGAATAATTTACTACAGAAAAGGCAATCCCTGGCGTAATTAAAATTTGCGACAGAAAAAAATTATTTTTTGAATAATGTACTATAGAAAAGGCAATCCCTGGCGTAATTAAAATTTGCGACAGAAAAAAATTATTTTTTGAAAAATTTACTATAGAAAAGGCAATCCCTGGCGTAATTAAAATTTGCGACAGTAAAAAATGAATTTTTGAATAATTTACTATAGAAAAGGCAATCCCTGGCGTATTTAAAATTTGCGACAGTAAAAAATGAATTTTTGAATAATTTACTATAGAAAAGGCAATCCCTGGCGTATTTAAAATTTGCGACAGTATAAAATTAATTTTTGAATAATTTACTATAGAAAAGGCAATCCCTGGCGTAATTAAAATTTGCGACAGTATAAAATTATTTTATGAATAATTTACTATAGAAAAGGCAATCCCTGGCGTAATTAAAATTTGAGACAGTATAAAATTATTTTTTTGAATAATTTACTATAGAAAAGGCAATCGCTGGGCGTAATTAAAATTTGAGGGACAGTATAAAATTATTTTTTGAATAATTTACTATAGAAAAGGCAATCCCTGGCGTAATTAAAATTTGCGACAGTATAAAAATTATTTTTTGAATAATTTACTATAGAAAAGGTAATCCCTGGCGTAATTAAAATTTGAGACAGTATAAAATTATTTTTTGAATAATTTACTATAGAAAAGGCAATCCCTGGCGTAATTAAAATTTGAGACAGTATAAAATTATTTTTTTGAATAATTTACTATAGAAAAGGCAAATCTCTGGCGTAATTAAAATTTTCGACCAGTAAAAAATGAATGTTTGAATAAATTTACTATAGAAAAGGCAATCCCTGGCGTAATTAAAAATTTGTGACAGTAAAAAATGAATTTTTGAATAATTTACTATAGAAAAGGCAATCCCTGGCGTAATTAAAAATTTGCGACAGTAAAAAATTATTTTTTGAATAATTTACTATAGAAAAGGCAATCCCTGGCGTAATTAAAATTTGCGACAGTAAAAAATTATTTTTGGCAAAATTTACTATAGAAAAGGCAATCCCTGGCGTATTATAATTTGGCGACAGTATAAAATTAATTTTTGAATAATTTACTATAGAAAAGGCAATCCCTGGCGTAATTAAAATTTGCGGACACTAAACAATTAGTTTTTGAATAATTTACTATAGAAAAGGCAATCCCTGGCGTAATTAAAATTTGCGACAGTAAAAAATTATTTTTTGAATAATTTACTATAGAAAAGGCAATCCCTGGCGTAATTAAAAATTTGCGACAGTATAAAATTATTTTTTGAATAATTTACTATAGAAAAGGCAATCCCTGGCCTAATTAAAATTAGCGACAGTATAAAAATTATTTTTTGAATAATTTACTATAGAAAAGGCAATCCCTGGCGTAATTAAAATTTGCGACAGTATAAAATTATTTTTTGAATAATTTACTATAGAAAAGGCAATCCTTGGCGTAATTAAAATTTGAGACAGTATAAAAATTATTTTTTGAATAATTTACTATAGAAAAGGCAAACCCTGGCGTAATTAAAAATTTGAGACAGTAAAAAATTATTTTTTGAATAATTTTACTATAGAAAAGGCAATCCCTGGCGTAATTAAAATTTGCGACAGTAAAAAAATGAATTTTTGAATAATTTTCCTATAGAAAAGGCAATCCCTGGCGTAATTAAAATTTGCGACAGAAAAAAATTATTTTTTGAATAATTTACTATAGAAAAGGCAATCCTTGGAGTAATTAAAATTTGCGACAGAAAAAAATTATTTTTTGAATAATTTACTATAGAAAAGGCAATCCCTGGGCGTAATTAAAATTTGCGACAGTAAAAAATGAATTTTTGAATAATTTACTATAGAAAAGGCAATCCCTGGCGTATTTAAAATTTGCGACAGTAAAAAATGAATTTTTGAATAATTTACTATAGAAAAAGGCAATCCCTGGCGTAATTAAAATTTGCGACAGTAAAAAATTATTTTTTGAATAATTTACTATAGAAAAGGCAATCCGTGGCGTAATTAAAATTTGCGGACAGTAAAAAATTATTTTTGCCAAAATTTACTATAGAAAAGGCAAACCCTGTCGTAATTAAAATTTGAGACACTAAACAATTATTTTTTGCAAAATTTACTATAGAAAAGGCAATCCCTGGCGTAATTAAAATTTGAGACAGTAAAAAAAATGAATTTTTGAATAATTTACTATAGAAAAGGCAATCCCTGGCGTAATTAAAAATTTGAGACAGTAAAAAATGAATTTTTGAATAATTTACTATAGAAAAGGCAATCCCTGGTGTAATTAAAATTTGCGACAGTAAAAAATTATTTTTTCCAAAATTTACTATAGAAAATGCAATTCCTTGCGTAATTAAAATTTGAGACAGTAAAAAATGATTTTTTTGCAAAATTTAACTATAGAAAAAGGCAATCCCTGGCGTAATTAAAATTTGAGGACAGTAAAAAATGAATTTTTGAATAATTTTACTATAGAAAAGGCAATCCCTGGCGTAATTATAATTTGCGACAGTAAAAAAATGAATTTTTGAATAATTTACTATAGAAAAGGCAATCCCTGTCGTAATTAAAATTTGCGACAGTAAAAAATTATTTTTTTGAATAATTTACTATAGAAAAGGCAATCCCTGGCGTAATTAAAATTTGAGACAGTAAAAAATGAATTTTTGCAAAATTTACTATAGAAAAGGCAATCCCTGGCGTAATTAAAGTTGTGACAGAAAAAATTATATTTTGAATAATTTACTATAGAAAAGGCAATCCCTGGCGTAATTATAATTTGCGACAGTAAAAAATGAATTTTTGAATTATTTACTATAGAAAAGGCAATCCCTGGCGTAATTAAAATTTGCTACAGTAAAAAAATTATTTTTTGAATAATTTACTATAGAAAAGGCAATCCCTGGCGTAATTAAAATTTTGCGACAGTAAAAAATTATTTTTTTGAATAATTTACTATAGAAAAGGCAATCCCTGGCGTAATTATAATTTGCGACAGTAAAAAATGAATTTTTGAATAATTTACTAATAGAAAAGGCAATCCCTGGCGTAATTAAAATTTGCGACAGTAAAAAATGAATTTTTCCAAAATTTACTATAGAAAAGGCAATCCTTGGCGTAATTATAATTTGCGACAGTAAAAAATGAATTTTTGAATAATTTACTATAGAAAAGGCCAATCCCTGGCGTAATTAAAATTTGCGACAGTAAAAAAATTAATTTTTGAATAATTTACTATAGAAAAAGGCAATCCCTGCGTATTTAAAATTTGAGGACAGTAAAACATGAATTTTTTGAATAATTTACTATAGAAAAGGCAATCCCTGGCGTAATTAAAATTTGCGACAGAAAAAAATTAATTTTTTGAATAATTTACTATAGAAAAGGCAATCCCTGGCGTAATTAAAATTTGCAACAGTAAAAAATTATTTTTTGAATAATTTTACTATACAAAAGGCAATCCCTGGCGTATTTGAAATTTGCAACAGTAAAAAATTATTTTTTGAATAATTTACTATAGAAAAGGGCAATCCCTGGCGTAATTATAATTTGCGACAGTAAAAAAATGAATTTTTGAATAATTTACTATAGAAAAAGGCAATCACTGGCGTAATTAAAATTTGAGAAAGTAAAAAATGAATTTTTTGAATAATTTACTATAGAAAAGGCAATCCCTGGCGTAATTAAAATTTGCGACAGAAAAAAATTATTTTTTGAATAATTTATTATAGAAAAGGCAATCCATGGCGTAATTAAAATTTGCGACAGTAAAAAATTATTTTTTGAATAATTTACTATAGAAAAGGCAATCCCTGGCGTAATTAAAATTTGAGACAGTAAAAAATTATTTTTTGAATAATTTACTATAGAAAAGGCAATCCCTGGCGTAATTATAGTTTGCGACCACTAAACAATTATTTTTTGCAAAATTTTACTATAGAAAAAGGCAATCCCTGGCGTAATTAAAATTTGAGACAGTAAAAAAATGAATTTTTGAATAATTTACTATAGAAAAGGCTATCCCTGGCGTATTTAAAATTTGCGACACTAAACAATTATTTTTTGCAAAATTTACTATAGAAAAGGCAATCCCTGGCGTAATTAAAAATTTGCGACAGTAAAAAATTATATTTTGAATAATTTACTATAGAAAAAGGCAATCCCTGGCGTAATTATTAATTTGCGGACAGTAAAAAATTAGTTTTTGAATAATTTACTATAGAAAAGGCAATTCCTGGCGTAATTAAAATTTGCGACAGTAAAAAAATGAATTTTTGAATAATTTACTATAGAAAAGGCAATCCCTGGCGTAATTAAAATTTGCGGCAGTAAAAAATTTTTTTTTGAATAATTTACTATAGAAAAGGCAATCCCTGGGCGTATTTAAAATTTGCGACACTAAACAATTATTTTTTTGCAAAATTTACTATAGAAAAGGCAATCCCTGGCGTTATTAAAATTTGCGACAGTAAAAAATTATTTTTTGAATAATTTACTATAGAAAAGGCAATCCCTGGCGTAATTAAAATTTGCGACACTAAAACAATTATTTTTGCAAAATTTACTATAGAAAAGGCAATCCCTGGGGTAATTATAATTTGCGACAGTAAAAAAATTATTTTTTGAATAATTTACTATAGAAAAGGCAATCCCTGTCGTAATTAAAATTTGCGACAGTTAAAAAATTATTTTTTTGAATAATTTACTATAGAAAAGGCAATCCTGGCGTAATTAAAATTTGCGACAGTAAAAATTATTTTTTTGAATAATTTACTATAGAAAAAGGCAATCCCTGGCGTAATTATAATTTGCGACAGTAAAAAATGAATTTTTGAATAATTTACTATAGAAAAGGCAATCCCTGGCGTAATTAAAATTTGCGACAGTAAAAAAATGAATTTTTCCAAGATTTACTATAGAAAAGGCAATCCTTGGCGTAATTATAATTTGCGACAGTAAAAAATGAATTTTTGAATAATTTACTATAGAAAAGGCAATCCCTGGCGTAATTAAAATTTTGCGACAGTAAAAAAATTAATTTTTGAATAATTTACTATAGAAAAGGCAATCCCTGGCGTATTTAAAATTTGAGACAGTAAAAACATGAATTTTTGAATAATTTACTATAGAAAAAGGCAATCCCTGGCGTAATTAAAATTTGCGACAGAAAAAAAATTAATTTTTGAATAATTTACTATAGAAAAGGCAATCCCTGGCGTAATTAAAATTTGCAACAGTAAAAAATTATTTTTTGAATAATTTACTGTACAAAAGGCAATCCCTGGCGTATTTGAAATTTGCAACAGTAAAAAATTATTTTTGAATAATTTACTATAGAAAAGGCAATCCCTGGCGTATTATAATTTGCGACAGTAAAAAAATGAATTTTTGAATAATTTACTATAGAAAAAGGCAATCCCTGGCGTAATTAAAATTTGAGAAAGTAAAAAATGAATTTTTGAATAATTTACTATAGAAAAGGCAATCCCTGGCGTAATTAAAAATTTGCGACAGAAAAAAAATTATTTTTTTGAATAATTTATTATAGAAAAGGCAATCCATGGCGTAATTAAAATTTGCGACAGTAAAAAATTATTTTTTTGAATAATTTTACTATAGAAAAGGCAATCCCTGGCGTAATTAAAATTTGAGGACAGTAAAAAAATTATTTTTTGAATAATTTACTATAGAAAAGGCAATGCCTGGCGTAATTATAGTTTGCGACACTAAACAATTATTTTTTTGCAAAATTTACTATAGAAAAAGGCAATCCTGGGCGTAATTAAAATTTGAGACAGTAAAAAAATGAATTTTTGGAATAATTTACTATAGAAAAGGCTATCCCTGGCGTATTTAAAATTTGCGACACTAAACAATTATTTTTTGCAAAAATTTACTATAGAAAAGGCAATCCCTGGCGTAATTAAAATTTGCGACAGTAAAAAAATTATTTTTTGAATAATTTACTATAGAAAAGGCAATCCCTGGCGTAATTAAAATTTGCGACAGTAAAAAATTAGTTTTTGAATAATTTACTATAGAAAAGGCAATTCCTGGCTTAATTAAAATTTGCGACAGTAAAAAATGAATTTTTGAATAATTTACTATAGAAAAAGGCAATCCCTGGCGTAATTAAAATTTGCCGGCAGTAAAAAAATTATTTTTTGAATAATTTACTATAGAAAAAGGCAATCCCTGGCGTATTTAAAATTTGCCGACACTAAACAATTATTTTTTGCAAAATTTACTATAGAAAAGGCAATCCCTGGCGTTATTAAAATTTGGCGACAGTAAAAAATTATTTTTTTGAATAATTTACTATAGAAAAGGCAATCCCTGGCGTAATTAAAATTTGCGACACTAAACAATTATTTTTTGCAAAATTTACTATAGAAAAAGGCAATCCCTGGCGTAGTTAAAATTTGCGACAGTAAAAAAATTATTTTTTGAATAATTTACTATAGAAAAGGCAATCCCTGGCGTAACTAAAATTTGCGACAGTAAAAAATGAATTTTTGAATAATTTTACTATAGAAAAGGCAATCCCTGGCGTAATTAAAATTTGTGACAGAAAAAATTAATTTTTGAATAATTTACTATAGAAAAGGCAATCCCTGGGGTAATTAAAAATTTGCGACAGTAAAAAATTATTTTTTTGAATAATTTACTATAGAAAAGGCAATCCCTGGCGTAATTATAATTTGAGACAGTAAACAATTATTTTTTGCAAAATTTACTATAGAAATGGCAATCCCTGGCGTAATTAAAATTTGCAACAGTAAAAAAATTATTTTTTGAATAATTTACTATAGAAAAGGCAATCCCTGGCGTAATTAAAATTTGCGACAGTAAAAAATTATTTTTTGAATAATTTACTATAGAAAAGGCAATCCCTGGCGTAATTATAATTTGCGACAGAAAAAATTATTTTTTGAATAATTTTTCTGTAGAAAAGGCAATCCCTGGCGTATTTAAAATTTGCGACACTAAAAAATTATTTTTTGAATAATTTACTATACAAAAGGCAATCCCTGGCGCAATTAAAATTTGAGACAGTAAAAAAATTATTTTTTGAATAATTTACTATAGAAAAGGCAATCCCTGGCGTAATTAAAAATTTGCAACAGTAAAAAAATTATTTTTTGAATAATTTACTATAGAAAAGGCAATACCTGGCGTAATTATAATTTGCGACAGTAAAAAAATTATTTTTTGAATAATTTACTATAGAAAAAGGCAATCCCTGGCGTAATTAAAATTTGCGACACTAAACAATTATTTTTTGCAAAATTTATTATAGAAAAGGCAATCCCTGGCGTAATTAAAATTTGAGACAGTAAAAAAATTATTTTTTGAATAATTTACTATAGAAAAGGCAATCCCTGGCGTAATTAAAATTTGAGACAGTAAAAAATTATTTTTTGAATAATTTACTATAGAAAAGGGCAATCCCTGGCGTAGTTAAAATTTGCGACACTAAACAATTATTTTTTGCAAAATTTACTATAGAAAAGGCAATCCCTGGCGTAAATTAAAATTTGAGACACTAAACAATTATTTTTGCAAAAATTTACTATAGAAAAGGCAATCCCTGGCGTAATTAAAATTTGTGACAGAAAAAAAATGAATTTTTGAATAATTTACTATAGAAAAGGCAATCCCTGGCGTAATTAAAATTTGCGACAGTAAAAAATTATTTTTTGAATAATTTACTATAGAAAAAGGCAATCCCTGGCGTAATTAAAATTTGCGACACTAAACAATTATTTTTTGCAAAATTTACTATAGAAAAGGCAATCCCTGGCGTAATTAAAAATTTGAGACAGTAAAAAATTATTTTTTGAATAATTTACTATAGAAAAGGCAATCCCTGGCGTATTTAAAATTTGAGACAGTAAAAAATTATTTTTTTGCAAAAATTTACTATAGAAAAGGCAATCCCTGGCGTAATTAAAATTTGATACAGTAAAAAATTATTTTTTGAATAATTTTACTATAGAAAAGGCAATCCCTGGCGTATTTAAAATTTGAGACAGTAAAAAAATTAATTTTTGCAAAATTTACTATAGAAAAGGCAATCCCTGGCGTAATTAAAATTTGCGACAGTAAAAAATTATTTTTTGCAAAATTTACTATAGAAAAAGGCAATCCCTGGCGTAATTAAAATTTGCGACAGTAAAAAAATGAATTTTTGAATAATTTACTATAGAAAAGGCAATCCCTGGCGTAGTTAAAATTTGAGACAGTAAAAAATTATTTTTTGAATAATTTACTATAGAATAGGCAATCCCTGGCGTAATTATAATTTGCGACAGTATAAAATTATTTTTTTGAACAATTTTACTATAGAAAAGGCAATCCCTGGCGTAATTAAAATTTGCGACAGTATAAAATTATTTTTTGAATAATTTACTATAGAAAAGGCAATCCCTGGCGTAATTAAAAATTTGCGACAGAAAAAAATTATTTTTTTGAATAATTTACTATAGAAAAGGCAATCCCTGGCGTTTTTATAATTTGCGACACTAAACAATTATTTTTTGCAAAATTTACTATAGAAAAGGCAATCCCTGGCGTAATTAAAAATTTGCGACAGTAAAAAATTATTTTTTGAATAATTTACTATAGAAAAGGCAATCCCTGGCGTAATAAAAATTTGCAACAGTAAAAAATTATTTTTTGAATAATTTACTATAGAAAAGGCAATCCCTGGCGTAATTAAAATTTGCGACACTAAACAATTATTTTTTGCAAAATTTACTATAGAAAAAGGCAATCCCTGGCGTAATTAAAATTTGCGAAAGTTATAAAATTATTTTTTGAATAATTTACTATAGAAAAGGGCAATCCCTGGCGTAATTAAAAATTTGCGACAGTAAAAATTATTTTTTGAATAATTTACTATAGAAAAGGCAATCCCTGGCGTAATTAAAATTTGCGACACTAAAGGAATTATTTTTTGCAAAATTTACTATAGAAAAGGCAATCCCTGGCGTAATTAAAATTTGCGACAGTAAAAAAATTATTTTTTGAATAATTTTACTATAGAAAAGGCAATCCCTGGCGTAATTAAAATTTGAGACACTAAACAATTATTTTTTTGCAAAATTTACTATAGAAAGGCAATCCCTGGCGTAATTAAAATTTGTGACAGTAAAAAATTATTTTTTGAATAATTTACTATAGAAAAGGCAATCCCTGGCGTAATTATAATTTGCGACAGTAAAAAATTATTTTTTGAATAATTTACTATAGAAAAAGGCAATCCCTGGCGTAATTTAAATTTGCGACACTAAACAATTATTTTTTTGCAAAATTTTACTATAGAAAAGGCAATCCCTGGCGTAATTAAAATTTGCGACAGTAAAAAAATTATTTTTTGAATAATTTACTATAGAAAAGGCAATCCCTGGCGTATTTAAAATTTGCGACAGTAAAAAAATGAATTTTTGAATAATTTACTATAGAAAAGGCAATCCCTGGCGTAATTAAAAATTTGCGACACTAAACAATTATTTTTTGCAAAATTTACTATAGAAAAGGCAATCCCTGGCATAATTAAAAATTTGCGACAGTATAAAATTATTTTTTGAATAATTTACTATAGAAAAGGCAATCCCTGGCGTAATTAAAATTTGCGACAGTAAAAAAATTATTTTTTGCAAAATTACTATAGAAAAGGCAAATCCCTGGCGTAATTAAAATTTGAGACAGTAAAAAATTATTTTTTGAATAATTTACTATAGAAAAGGGCAATCCCTGGCGTAATTAAAATTTGAGACAGTAAAAAATTATTTTTTGAATAATTTACTATAGAAAAGGCAATCCCAGGCGTAATTAAAAATTTGCGACAGTAAAAAATTATTTTTTGAATAATTTACTATAGAAAAGGCAATCCCTGGCGTAATTAAAATTTGTGACAGAAAAAATTATTTTTTTGAATAATTTACTATAGAAAAGGGCAATCCCTGGCGTATTTAAAATTTGAGACAGTAAAAAAATTAATTTTTGCAAAATTTACTATAGAAAGAGCAAATCCCTGGCGTAATTAAAATTTGCGACAGTAAAAAAATTATTTTTTGCAAAATTTACTATAGAAAAAGGCAATCCCTGGCGTAATTAAAATTTGCGACAGTAAAAAATGAATTTTTGAATAATTTACTATAGAAAAGGCAATCCCTGGCGTAATTAAAATTTGAGACAGTAAAAAATTATTTTTTGAATAATTTACTATAGAAAAGGCAATCCCTGGCGTAATTAAAATTTGCGACAGTAAAAAATTATTTTTTGAATAATTTACTATAGAAAAGGCAATCCCTGGCGTAATTAAAATTTGAGACAGTATAAAATTATTTTTTGAATAATTTACTATAGAAAAGGCAATCTCTGGCGTAATTAAAATTTGCGACAGTAAAAAATTATTTTTAGCTAAATTTACTATAGAAAAAGGCAATCCCTGGCGTAATTAAAATTTGAGACAGTATAAAATTATTTTTTGAATAATTTACTATAGAAAAGGCAATCCCTGGCGTAATTAAAATTTGCGACACTAAACAATTAGTTTTTGAATAATTTACCATAGAAAAGGCAATCCCCTGGCGTAATTAAAATTTGCGACAGAAAAAAATTATTTTTTGAATAATTTACTATAGAAAAGGCAATCCCTGGCGTAATTAAAATTTGCGACAGTATAAAATTATTTTTTGAATAATTTACTATAGAAAAGGCAATCCCTGGCGTAATTAAAATTTGAGACAGTAAAAAATGAATTTTTGAATAATTTACTATAGAAAAAGGCAATCCCTGGCGTAATTAAAATTTGCGACAGTAAAAAAATTATTTTTTTGCAAAATTTACTATAGAAAAAGGCAATCCCTGGCGTATTTAAAATTTGCGACAGTAAAAAATGAATTTTTGAATAATTTACTATAGAAAAGGCAATCCCTGGCGTAATTAAAAATTTGCGACAGAAAAAAAATTATTTTTTGAATAATTTACTATAGAAAAGGCAATCCCTGGCGTAATTAAAATTTGAGACAATAAAAAAATGGAATTTTTGAATAATTTACTATAGAAAAAGGCAATCCCTGGCGTAATTAAAATTTGAGACAGTAAAAAATTATTTTTTGAATAATTTACTATAGAAAAGGCAATCCCTGGCGTAATTAAAATTTGAGACAGTATAAAATTGTTTTTTGAATAATTTACTATAGAAAAAGCAATCTCTGGCGTAATTAAAAATTTGCGACAGTAAAAAAATTATTTTTTAGCAAAATTTACTATAGAAAAGGCAATCCCTGGCGTAATTAAAATTTGAGACAGTATAAAATTATTTTTTGAATAATTTACTATAGAAAAGGCAATCCCCTGGCGTAATTAAAATTTTGCGACACTAAACAATTAGTTTTTGAATAATTTACTATAGAAAAAGGCAATCCCTGGCGTAATTAAAATTTGCGACAAAAAAAAATTATTTTTTGAATAATTTACTATAGAAAAGGCAATCCCTGGCGTAATTAAAATTTGCGACAGTATAAAATTATTTTTTTGAATAATTTACTATAGAAAAGGCAATCCCTGGGCGTATTTAAAAATTTGCGACAGTAAAAAATTAATTTTTGAATAATTTTACTATAGAAAAGGCAATCCCTGTCGTAATTAAAATTTGCGACAGAAAAAAAATTATTTTTTGAATAATTTACTATAGAAAAGGCAATCCCTGGCGGAATTAAAATTTTGAGACAATAAAAAATGAATTTTTGAATAATTTTACTATAGAAAAAGGCAATCCCTGGCGTAATTAAAATTTGAGACAGTAAAAAATTATTTTTTGAATAATTTACTATAGAAAAGGCAATCCCTGGCGTAATTAAAATTTGCGACAGTATAAAATTATTTTTTGAATAATTTTACTATAAAAAAGGCAATCCCTGGCGTAATTAAAATTTGCGACAGTATAAAATTATTTTTTGAATAATTTACTATAGAAAAAGGCAATCCCTGGCGTAATTATAATTTGCGACAGTATAAAATTATTTTTTGAATAATTTACTATAGAAAAGGCAATCCCCTGGCGTAATTAAAATTTGCGACAGTAAAAAATTATTTTTTGAATAATTTACTATAGAAAAGGCAATCCCTGGCGTAATTAAAATTTGCGACAGTAAAAAATGAATTTTTGAATAATTTACTATAGAAAAAGGCAATCCCTGGCGTATTAAAATTTGAGACAGTAAAAAATTATTTTTTGAATAATTTACTATAGAAAAAGGCAATCCCTGGCGTAATTAAAATTTGCGACAGTAAAAAATTATTTTTTTGAATAATTTACTATAGAAAAAGGCAATCCCTGGCGTAATTAAAATTTGAGGACAGTATAAAAATTATTTTTTGAATAATTTACTATAGAAAAGGTAATCTCTGGCGTAATTAAAATTTGCGACAGTAAAAAAAATTATTTTTAGCAAAATTTTACTAGAAAAAGCAATCCCTGGCGTAATTAAAATTTGAGACAGTATAAAATTATTTTTTGAATAATTTACTATAGAAAAGGCAATCCCTGGCGTAATTAAAAATTTGCGACACTAAACAATTAGTTTTTGAATAATTACCAATAGAAAAGGCAATCCCTGGCGTAATTAAAATTTGCGACAGAAAAAAAATTATTTTTTGAATAATTTACTATAGAAAAAGGCAATCCCTGGCGTAATTAAAAATTTGCGACAGTATAAAATTATTTTTTGAATAATTTTACTATAGAAAAAGGCAATCCCTGGCGTAATTAAAAATTTGAGACAGTAAAAAATGAATTTTTTGAATAATTTACTATAGAAAAGGCAATCCCTGGCGTAATTAAAATTTGCGACAGTAAAAAAATTATTTTTTGCAAAATTTACTATAGAAAAGGCAATCCCTGGCGTATTTAAAATTTGCGACAGTAAAAAAATGAATTTTTGAATAATTTACTATAGAAAAGGCAATCCCTGGCGTAATTAAAATTTGCGACAGAAAAAAATTATTTTTTGAATAATTTACTATAGAAAAGGCAATCCCTGGCGTAATTAAAATTTGAGACAGTAAAAAAATGAATTTTTGAATAATTTACTATAGAAAAGGCAATCCCTGGCGTAATTAAAATTTGAGACAGTAAAAAATTATTTTTTGAATAATTTACTATAGAAAAAGGCAATCCCTGGCGTAATTAAAAATTTGCGACAGTATAAAATTATTTTTTGAATAATTTACTATAGAAAAGGCAATCCCTGGCGTAATTAAAATTTGCGACAGTATAAAATTATTTTTTGAATAATTTACTATAGAAAAGGCAATCCCTGGCGCAATTATAATTTGCGACAGTATAAAAATTATTTTTGAATAATTTACTATAGAAAAAGGCAATCCCTGGCGTAATTAAAATTTGCGACAGTAAAAAAATATTTTTTGAATAATTTTACTATAGAAAAGGCAATCCCTGGCGTAATTAAAATTTTGTGACACTAAACAATTATTTTTTGCAAAATTTACTATAGAAAAAGGCAATCCCTGGCGTAATTATAATTTGCGACAGTATAAAATTTATTTTTTTGAATAATTTACTATAGAAAAAGGCAATCCCTGGCGTAATTAAAATTTGAGGACGGTAAAAAATTATTTTTTGAATAATTTACTATAGAAAAGGCAATCCCTGGCGTAATTAAATTTTGTGACACTAAACAATTATTTTTTGAATAATTTACTATAGAAAAGGCAATCCCTGGCGTAATAAAAATTTGCGACAGTATAAAATTATTTTTTGAATAATTTACTATAGAAAAGGCAATCCCTGGCGTAATTAAAATTTGCGACAGAAAAAAATTATTTTTTGAATAATTTACTATAGAAAAGGCAATCCCTGGCGTAATTAAAATTTGAGACAGTAAAAAATGAATTTTTTGAATAATTTACTATAGAAAAGGCAATCCCTGGCGTAATTAAAATTTGAGACAGTAAAAAAATTATTTTTTGAATAATTTTACTATAGAAAAGGCAATCCCTGGCGTAATTAAAATTTGCGACAGTATAAATTATTTTTTTGAATAATTTTACTATAGAAAAGGCAATCCCTGGCGTAATTAAAATTTGCGACAGTATAAAATTATTTTTTGAATAATTTACTATAGAAAAGGCAATCCCTGGCGCAATATAATTTGCGGCAGTATAAAATTATTTTTTGAATAATTTTACTATAGAAAAGGCAATCCCTGGCGTAATTAAATTTTGTGACAACTAAACAATTATTTTTTGCAAAATTTACTATAGAAAAGGCAATCCCTGGCGTAATTATAATTTGCGACAGTATAAAATTATTTTTTGAATAATTTACTATAGAAAAGGCAATCCCTGGCGTAATTAAAATTTGAGACGGTAAAAAATTATTTTTTGAATAATTTACTATAGAAAAGGCAATCCCTGGCGTAATTAAAATTTGAGACAGTAAAAAAATTATTTTTTGAATAATTTACTATAGAAAAGGCAATCCCCTGGCGTATTTAAAAATTTGCAACAGGAAACAATTATTTTTTTTGCAAAATTTACTATAGAAAAGGCAATCCCTGGCGTATTTAAAATTTGCGGACAGTATAAAATTATTTTTTTGAATAATTTACTATAGAAAAAGGCAATCCCTGGCGTAATTAAAATTTGCGACAGTATAAAAATTATTTTTTGAATAATTTACTATAGAAAAGGCAATCCCTGGCGTAATTAAAATTTGCGACAGTAAAAAATTATTTTTTTGAATAATTTTACTATAGAAAAAGGCAATCCCTGGCGTAATTAAAATTTGCGACAGTAAAAAATGAATTTTTGAATAATTTACTATAGAAAAGGCAATCCCTGGGCGTAATTAAAATTTGCGACAGTAAAAAAATTATTTTTTGAATAATTTACTATAGAAAAGGCAATCCCTGTGGTATTTAAAATTTTCAACAGTAAAAAAATTATTTTTTGCAAAATTTACTATAGAAAAGGCAATCCCTGGCGAATTTAAAATTTGCGACAGTAAAAATTAATTTTTGCAAAATTTACTATAGAAAAGGCAATCCCTGGCGTATTTAAAAACTTGCGACAGTAAAAAATTATTTTTTGAATAATTTACTATAGAAAAGGCAATCCCTGGCGTAATAAAAATTTACGACAGTATAAAATTATTTTTTGAATAATTTTACTATAGAAAAGGCAAACCCTGGCGTAATTAAAATTTGCGACAGTATAAAAATTATTTTTTGAATAATTTACTATAGAAAAGGCAATCCCTGGCGTAATTAAAATTTGCGGACAGTATAAAATTATTTTTTTGAATAATTTACTATAGAAAAGGCAATCCCTGGCGTAATTAAAATTTGCGACACTAAACAATTAGTTTTTGAATAATTTACTATAGAAAAGGCAATCCTGGGCGTAATTAAAATTTGCGACAGTAAAAAAATGAATTTTTGAATAATTTTACTATAGAAAAGGCAATCCCTGGCGTAATTAAAATTTGCGACAGTAAAAAATTATTTTTTGGAATAATTTACTATAGAAAAGGCAATCCCTGTCGTATTTAAAATTTGCAACAGTAA
This sequence comes from Dioctria linearis, assembly GCA_963930735.1. Classification (NCBI taxonomy): domain Eukaryota; kingdom Metazoa; phylum Arthropoda; class Insecta; order Diptera; family Asilidae; genus Dioctria; species Dioctria linearis. Next base: position 28,060 of record CAWVNZ010000679.1, read on the forward strand.
AAAATTATTTTTTGCAAAATTTACTATAGAAAAAGGCAATCCCTGGGCGTATTTAAAATTTGCGACAGTAAAAAAATTAATTTTTGCAAAATTTACTATAGAAAAGGCAATCCCTGGCGTAATTAAAACTTGCGACAGTAAAAAATTATTTTTTGAATAATTTACTATAGAAAAGGCAATCCCCTGGCGTAATTAAAATTTGTGACAGTAATAAAATGAATTTTTGAATAATTTACTATAAAAAAAGGCAATCCCTGGCGTAATTAAAATTTGCGACAGTATAAAATTATTTTTTGAATAATTTACTATAGAAAAGGCAATCCCTGGCGTAATTAAAATTTGCGACAGTAAAAAATTATTTTTTGAATAATTTACTATAGAAAAGGCAACCTGGCGTAATAAAAATTTGCAACAGTAAAAAAATTATTTTTTGCAAAATTTACTATAGAAAAGGGCAATCCCTGGCGTAATTTAAAATTTGCGACAGTAAAAAATTATTTTTTGAATAATTTACTATAGAAAAGGCAATCCCTGGCGTAATTAAAATTTGAGACAGTAAAAAAATTATTTTTTGAATAATTTACTATAGAAAAGGCAATCCCTGGCGTAATTAAAATTTGCGACACTAAAAAATTATTTTTTGAATAATTTACTATAGAAAAGGCAATCCCTGGCGTATTTAAAATTTGCAACGGTAAAAAATTATTTATTGAATAATTTACTGTAGAAAAGGCAATCCCTGGCGTAATTAAAATTTGCGACAGTATAAAATTATTTTTTGAATAATTTACTATAGAAAAGCCAATCCCTGGCCGTAATTAAAATTTGCGACAGTAAAAAAATGAATTTTTGAATAATTTGCTATAGAAAAAGGCAATCCCTGGCTTAATTAAAATTTGAGACAGTAAAAAATTATTTTTTGAATAATTTACTATAGAAAAAGGCAATCCCTGGCGTAATTAAAATTTGAGACAGTATAAAATTATTTTTTGAATAATTTACTATAGAAAAGGCAATCCCTGGCGTAATTAAAATTTGAGACAGTAAAAAAATTATTTTTTGAATAATTTACTATAGAAAAGGCAATCCCTGGCGTAATTAAATTTGCGACAGTAAAAAATGAATTTTTGAATAATTTACTATAGAAAAGGCAATCCCTGGGCGTAATTAAAATTTGAGGACAGTAAAAAATTATTTTTTGATATAATTTACTATAGAAAAGGCAATCCCTGGCGTAATTAAAATTTGCGACAGTAAAAAATTATTTTTTTGAATAATTTACTATAGAAAAGGCAATCCCTGGCGTAATTAAAATTTGAGACAGTAAAAAAATTATTTTTTGAATAATTTACTATAGAAAAGGCAATCCCTGGCGTAATTAAAATTTGAGACAGTAAAAAATTATTTTTTTGAATAATTTACTATAGAAAAGGCAATCCCTGGCGTAATTAAAAATTTGCGACAGTAAAAAATGAATTTTTGAATAATTTACTATAGAAAAGGCAATCCCTGGCGTAATTAAAAGTTGCGACAGTAAAAAAATTATTTTTTGAATAATTTACTAGAGAAAAGGCAATCCCTGGCGTATTTAAATTTGCGACAGTAAAAAATGAATTTTTGAATAATTTACTATAGAAAAGGCAAACCCTGGCGTATTTAAAATTTGCGACAGTATAAAATTATTTGTTGAATAATTTTACTATAGAAAAGGCAATCCCTGGCGTAATTAAAAATTTGTGACAGAAAAAAATATTTTTTGAATAATTTACTATAGAAAGGCAACCCCTGGCGTATTTAAAATTTGCGACAGTAAAAAATGAATTTTTGAATAATTTACTATAGAAAAGGCAATCCCTGGCGTAATTAAAAATTTGCGACAGTAAAAAATTATTTTTGAATAATTTACTATAGAAAAGGCAATCCCTGGCGTAATTAAAATTTGAGACAGTAAAAAATTATTTTTTGAATAATTTACTATAGAAAAGGCAATCCCTGGCGTAATTAAAATTTGAGACAGTAAAAAATGAATTTTTGAATAATTTACTATAGAAAAGGCAATCCCTGGCGTAATTTAAAATTTGCGACACTAAACAATTATTTTTTGCAAAATTTACTATAGAAAAGGCAATCCCTGGCGTAATTAAAATTTGCGACAGTATAAAATTATTTTTGAATAATTTACTATAGAAAAGGCAATCCCTGGCGTATTTAAAATTTGGAACAGTAAAAAATTATTTTTTGCAAAATTTACTATAGAAAAGGCAATCCCTGGCGTATTTAAAATTTGAGACAGTAAAAAATGAATTTTTGAATAATTTACTATACAAAAGGCAATCCCTGGCGTATTTAAAATTTGCGACAGTATAAAATTATTTTTGAATAATTTACTATAGAAAAGGCAATCCCTGGCGTAATTAAAATTTGTGTAAGAAAAAAAATATTTTTTGAATAATTTACTATAGAAAAGGCAACCCCTGGCGTAATTTAAAATTTGCGACAGTAAAAAAATGAATTTTTGAATAATTTACTATAGAAAAAGGCAAATCCCTGGCGTAATTAAAATTTGCGACAGTAAAAAATTATTTTTTTGAATAATTTACTATAGAAAAGGCAATCCCTGGCGTAATTAAAATTTGAGACAGTAAAAAATTATTTTTTGAATAATTTTACTATAGAAAAGGCAATCCCTGGCGTAATTAAAATTTGAGACAGTAAAAAATGAATTTTGAATAATTTACTATAGAAAAGGCAATCCCTGGCGTAATTAAAAATTTGCGACACTAAACAATTATTTTTTGCAAATTTTACTATAGAAAAAGGCAATCCCTGGCGTAATTAAAATTTGCGACAGTATAAAATTATTTTTGAATAATTTACTATAGAAAAGGCAATCCCTGGCGTAATTAAAATTTGCGACAGTAAAAAAATGAATTTTTTGAATAATTTACTATAGAAAAGGGCAATCCCTGGCGTAATTAAAAAGTTGCGGACAGTAAAAAATTATTTTTTGAATAATTTACTAGAGAAAAGGCAATCCCTGGCGTATTTAAAAATTTGCAACAGTAAAAAATTATTTTTTGCAAAATTTACTATAGAAAAGGCAATCCCTGGCGTATTTAAAATTTGGGACAGTAAAAAAAGAATTTTTGAATAATTTACTATACAAAAGGCAATCCCTGGCGTAATTATAATTTGCGACAGTAAAAAATTATTTTTTGAATAATTTACTAGAGAAAAGGCAATCCCTGGCGTATTTAAAATTTGGCAACAGTAAAAAATTATTTTTTGCAAAATTTACTATAGAAAAGGCAATCCCTGGCGTATTTAAAATTTGAGACAGTAAAAAAATGAATTTTTGAATAATTTTACTATAGAAAAGGCAATCCCTGGCGTAAATTAAAATTTGAGACAGTAAAAAATTATTTTTTGAATAATTTACTATAGAAAAGGCAATCCCTGGCGTAAATTAAAATTTGAGACAGTAAAAAATGAATTTTTGAATAATTTACTATAGAAAAGGCAATCCCTGGCGTAATTAAAATTTTGCGACACTAAAACAATTATTTTTTGCAAAATTTACTATAGAAAAGGCAATCCCTGGCGTAATTAAAATTTGCGACAGTATAAAATTATTTTTTTGAATAATTTTACTATAGAAAAGGCAATCCCTGGCGTAATTAAAATTTGCGACAGTAAAAAATGAATTTTTTGAATAATTTACTATAGAAAAGGCAATCCCTGGCGTATTTAAAATTTGCGACAGTATAAAATTATTTTTTTGAATAATTTACTATAGAAAAGGCAATCCCTGGCGTAATTAAAATTTGTGTAAGAAAAAAATATTTTTTGAATAATTTACTATAGAAAGGCAACCCCTGGCGTATTTAAAATTTGCGACAGTAAAAAATGAATTTTTGAATAATTTACTATAGAAAAGGCAATCCCTGGCGTAATTAAAAGTTGCGACAATAAAAAAATATTTTTTGAATAATTTACTAGAGAAAAGGCAATCCCTGGCGTATTTAAAATTTGCAACAGTAAAAAATTATTTTTTGCAAAATTTACTATAGAAAAGGCAATCCCTGGCGTATTTAAAATTTGAGACAGTAAAAAATGAATTTTTGAATAATTTACTATACAAAAGGCAATCCCTGGCGTAATTATAATTTGCGACAGTATAAAAATTATTTTTTGAATAATTTACTATAGAAAAGGCAATCCCTGGCGTAATTAAAATTTGAGACAGTATAAAATTATTTTTTGAATAATTTACTATAGAAAAGGCAATCCCTGGCGTAATTAAAATTTGAGACAGTAAAAAAATTATTTTTTGAATAATTTACTATAGAAAAGGCAATCCCTGGTGTAATTAAAATTTGCGACAGTATAAAATTATTTTTTGAATAATTTTACTATAGAAAAGGCAATCCCTGGCGTAATTAAAACTTGCGACACTAAACAATGATTTTTTGCAAAATTTACTATAGAAAAGGCAATCCCTGGCGTAATTAAAATTTGAGACAGTAAAAAAATTATTTTTTGGAATAATTTACTATAGAAAAGGCAATCCCTGGCGTAATTAAAATTTGTGACAGAAAAAATTATTTTTTGATAATTTACTAATAGAAAAGGCAATCCCTGGCGTAATTAAAAATTTGCGACACTAAACAATTATTTTTTGCAAAATTTACTATAGAAAAAGGCAATCCCTGGCGTAATTAAAATTTGCGACAGTATAAAATTATTTTTTGAATAATTTACTATAGAAAAGACAATCCCTGGGCGTAATTAAAATTTGCGACAGTAAAAAAATGAATTTTTGAATAATTTACTATAGAAAAAGGCAATCCCTGGCGTATTTAAAATTTGCAACAGTAAAAAATTATTTTTTGCAAAATTTACTATAGAAAAGGCAATCCCTGGCGTAAATTAAAATTTGTGACAGAAAAAAATATTTTTTGAATAATTTGCTATAGAAAAGGCAATCCCTGGCGTAATTAAAATTTGATACAGTATAAAATTATTTTTTGCAAAATTTACTATAGAAAAGGCAATGCCTGGCGTATTTAAAATTTGCGACAGTAAAAAAATGAATTTTTGAGTAATTTACTATAGAAAAGGCAATCCCTGGGCTTAATTAAAATTTTGCGACACTAAACAATTATTTTTTGCAAAATTTACTGTAAAAAATTATTTTTTGAATAATTTACTATAGAAAAGGCAATCCCTGGCGTATTTAAAATTTGCGACAGTATAAAATTATTTTTTGAATAATTTACTATAGAAAAGGCAATCCCTGGCGTAATTAAAATTTGTGACAGAAAAAATTATTTTTTGAATAATTTACTATAGAAAAGGCAATCCCTGGCTTAATTAAAATTTGCGACACTAAACAATTATTTTTTGCAAAATTTACTATAGAAAAAGCAATCCCTGGCGTAATTAAAATTTGAGACAGTAAAAAATGAATTTTTGAATAATTTACTATAGAAAAGGCAATCCCTGGCGTAATTAAAATTTGCGACACTAAACAATTATTTTTTGCAAAGTTTACTATAGAAAAGGCAATCCCTGGCGTAATTAAAATTTGAGACAGTAAAAAATGAATTTTTGAATAATTTACTATAGAAAAGGCAATCCCTGGCGTAATTAAAATTTGTGACAGAAAAAATTATTTTTTGAATAATTTACTATAGAAAAGGCAATCCCTGGCGTAATTATAATTTGCGACAGTGTAAAATTATTTTTTGAATAATTTACTATAGAAAAGGCAATCCCTGGCGTAATTAAAATTTGAGACAGTAAAAAATTATTTTTTGAATAATTTACTATAGAAAAGGCAATCCCTGGCGTAATTATAATTTGCGACAGTATAAAATTATTTTTTGAATAATTTACTATAGAAAAGTCAATCCCTGGCGTAATTAAAATTTGAGACAGTAAAAAATTATTTTTTGAATAATTTACTATAGAAAAGGCAATCCCTGGCGTAATTATAATTTGCGACAATATAAAATTATTTTTTGAATAATTTACTATAGAAAAGGCAATCCCTGGCGTAATTAAAATTTGAGACAGTAAAAAATTATTTTTTGAATAATTTACTATAGAAAAGGCAATCCCTGGCTTAATTAAAATTTGAGACAGTAAAAAATGAATTTTTGAATAATTTACTATAGAAAAGGCAATCCTTGGCGTAATTATAATTTGCAACAGAAAAAAATTAAGTTTAGAATAATTTACTAAAAAAAGGCAATCCCTGCGTAATTAAAATTTGAGACAGTAAAAAATGAATTTTTGAATAATTTACTATAGAAAAGGCAATCCCTGGCGTAATTAAAATTTGCGACAGAAAAAATTAATTTTTGAATAATTTACTATAGAAAAGGCAATCCTTGGCGTATTTAAAATTTGCAACAGTAAAAAATTATTTTTTGCAAAATTTCCTATAGAAAAGGCAATCCCTGGCGTAATTAAAATTTGAGACACTAAACAATTATTTTTTGCAAAATTTACTATAGAAAAGGCAATCCCTGGCGTATTTAAAATTTGCGACAGTATAAAATTATTTTTTGAATAATTTACTATAGAAAAGGCAATCCCTGGCGTAATTAAAATTTGCGACAGTAAAAAATTATTTTTGGCAAAATTTACTATAGAAAAGGCAATCCCTGGCGTAATTAAAATTTGCGACAGAAAAAAATTATTTTTTGAATAATTTACTATAGAATAGGCAATCCCTGGCGTAATTAAAATTTGAGACAGTAAAAAATTATTTTTTGAATAATTTACTATAGAAAACGCAATCCCTGGCGTAATTATAATTTGCGACAGTATAAAATTATTTTTTGAATAATTTACTATAGAAAAGGCAATCCCTGGCGTAATTAAAATTTGAGACAGTAAAAAATTATTTTTTGAATAATTTACTATAGAAAAGGCAATCCCTGGCGTAATTAAAATTTGAGACAGTAAAAAATGAATTTTTGAATAATTTACTATAGAAAAGGCAATCCCTGGCGTAATTATAATTTGCGACAGAAAAAAATTAATTTTAGAATAATTTACTATAGAAAAGGCAATCCCTGGCGTAATTAAAATTTGAGACAGTAAAAAATGAATTTTTGAATCATTTACTATAGAAAAGGCAATCCCTGGCGTAATTAAAATTTGCGACAGAAAAAAATTAATTTTTGAATAATTTACTGTAGAAAAGGCAATCCCTGGCGTATTTAAAATTTGCAACAGTAAAAAATTATTTTTTGCAAAATTTACTATAGAAAAGGCAATCCCTGGCGTAATTAAAATTTGAGTAACTAAACAAATATTTTTTGAATAATTTACTATAGAAAAGGCAATCCCTGGCGTAATTAAAATTTGCGACAGTAAAAAATTATTTTTGGCAAAATTTACTATAGAAAAGGCAATCCTGGCGTAATTAAAATTTGCGACAGAAAAAAATTATTTTTTGAATAATTTACTATAGAAAAGGCAATCCCTGGCGTAATTAAAATTTGAGACAGTAAAAAATTATTTTTTGAATAATTTACTATAGAAAAGGCAATCCCTGGCGTAATTATAATTTGCGACAGTATAAAATTATTTTTGAATAATTTACTATAGAAAAGGCAATCCCTGGCGTAATTAAAATTTGCGACAGAAAAAAATTAATTTTTGAATAATTTACTATAGAAAAGGCAATCCTTGGCGTATTTAAAATTTGCAACAGTAAAAAATTATTTTTTGCAAAATTTACTATAGAAAAGGCAATCCCTGGCGTAATTAAAATTTGAGACACTAAACAATTATTTTTTGCAAAATTTACTATAGAAAAGGCAATCCCTGGCGTATTTAAAATTTGCGACAGTATAAAATTATTTTTTGAATAATTTACTATAGAAAAGGCAATCCCTGGCGTAATTAAAATTTGCGACAGTATAAAATTATTTTTTGAATAATTTACTATAGAAAAGGCAATCCCTGCGTAATTAAAATTTGAGACAGTAAAAAATTATTTTTTGAATAATTTACTATAGAAAAGGCAATCCCTGGCGTAATTAAAATTTGAGACAGTAAAAAATGAATTTTTGAATAATTTACTATAGAATAGGCAATCCCTGGCGTAATTATAATTTGCGACAGAAAAAAATTAATTTTAGAATAATTTACTATAGAAAAGGCAATCCCTGGCGTAATTAAAATTTGAGACAGTAAAAAATGAATTTTTGAATCATTTACTATAGAAAAGGCAATCCCTGGCGTAATTAAAATTTGCGACAGAAAAAAATTAATTTTTGAATAATTTACTATAGAAAAGGCAATCCCTGGCGTATTTAAAATTTGCAACAGTAAAAAATTATTTTTTGCAAAATTTACTATAGAAAAGGCAATCCCTGGCGTAATTAAAATTTGAGTAACTAAACAATTATTTTTTGAATAATTTACTATAGAAAAGGCAATCCCTGGCGTAATTAAAATTTGCGACAGTAAAAAATTATTTTTGGCAAATTTACTATAGAAAAGGCAATCCCTGGCGTAATTAAAATTTACGACAGAAAAAAATTATTTTTTGAATAATTTACTATAGAAAAGGCAATCCCTGGCGTAATAAAATTTGAGACAGTAAAAAATGAATTTTTGAATAATTTACTATAGAAAAGGCAATCCCTGGCGTAATTATAATTTGCGACAGAAAAAAATTAATTTTAGAATAATTTACTATAGAAAAGGCAATCCATGGCGTAATTAAAATTTGAGACAGTAAAAAATGAATTTTAGAATCATTTACTATAGAAAAGGCAATCCCTGGCGTAATTAAAATTTGCGACAGAAAAAAATTAATTTTTGAATAATTTACTATAGAAAAGGCAATCCCTGCGTATTTAAAATTTGCAACAGTAAAAAATTATTTTTTGCAAAATTTACTATAGAAAAGGCAATCCCTGGCGTAATTAAAATTTGAGTAACTAAACAATTATTTTTTGAATAATTTACTATAGAAAAGGCAATCCCTGGCGTAATTAAAATTTGCGACAGTAAAAAATTATTTTTGGCAAAATTTACTATAGAAAAGGCAATCCCTGGCGTAATTAAAATTTGCGACAGAAAAAAATTATTTTTTGAATAATTTCCTATAGAAAAGGCAATCCCTGGCGTAATTAAAATTTGAGACACTAAACAATTATTTTTTGCAAAATTTACTATAGAAAAGGCAATCCCTGGCGTATTTAAAATTTGCGACAGTATAAAATTATTTTTTGAATAATTTACTATAGAAAAGGCAATCCCTGGCGTAATTAAAATTTGCGACAGTAAAAAATTATTTTTGGCAAAATTTACTATAGAAAAGGCAATCCCTGGCGTAATTAAAATTTGCGACAGAAAAAAATTATTTTTTGAATAATTTACTATAGAATAGGCAATCCCTGGCGTAATTAAAATTTGAGACAGTAAAAAATTATTTTTTGAATAATTTACTATCGAAAACGCAATCCCTGGCGTAATTATAATTTGCGACAGTATAAAATTATTTTTTGAATAATTTACTATAGAAAAGGCAATCCCTGGCGTAATTAAAATTTGAGACAGTAAAAAATTATTTTTTGAATAATTTACTATAGAAAAGGCAATCCCTGCGTAATTAAAATTTGAGACAGTAAAAAATGAATTTTTGAATAATTTACTATAGAAAAGGCAGTCCCTGGCGTAATTATAATTTGCGACAGAAAAAAATTAATTTTAGAATAATTTACTATAGAAAAGGCAATCCCTGGCGTAATTAAAATTTGAGACAGTAAAAAATGAATTTTTGAATCATTTACTATAGAAAAGGCAATCCCTGGCGTAATTAAAATTTGCGACAGAAAAAAATTAATTTTTGAATAATTTACTGTAGAAAAGGCAATCCCTGGCGTATTTAAAATTTGCAACAGTAAAAAATTATTTTTTGCAAAATTTACTATAGAAAAGGCAATCCCTGGCGTAATTAAAATTTGAGTAACTAAACAAATATTTTTTGAATAATTTACTATAGAAAAGGCAATCCCTGGCGTAATTAAAATTTGCGACAGTAAAAAATTATTTTTGGCAAAATTTACTATAGAAAAGGCAATCCCTGGCGTAATTAAAATTTGCGACAGAAAAAAATTATTTTTGAATAATTTACTATAGAAAAGGCAATCCCTGGCGTAATTAAAATTTGAGACAGTAAAAAATTATTTTTTGAATAATTTACTATAGAAAAGGCAATCCCTGGCGTAATTATAATTTGCGACAGTATAAAATTATTTTTTGAATAATTTACTATAGAAAAGGCAATCCCTGGCGTAATTAAAATTTGCGACAGAAAAAAATTAATTTTGAATAATTTACTATAGAAAAGGCAATCCTTGGCGTATTTAAAATTTGCAACAGTAAAAAATTATTTTTTGCAAAATTTACTATAGAAAAGGCAATCCCTGGCGTAATTAAAATTTGAGACACTAAACAATTATTTTTTGCAAAATTTACTATAGAAAAGGCAATCCCTGGCGTATTTAAAATTTGCGACAGTATAAAATTATTTTTTGAATAATTTACTATAGAAAAGGCAATCCCTGGCGAAATTAAAATTTGCGACAGTATAAAATTATTTTTTGAATAATTTACTATAGAAAAGGCAATCCCTGGCGTAATTAAAATTTGAGACAGTAAAAAATTATTTTTTGAATAATTTACTATAGAAAAGGCAATCCCTGGCGTAATTAAAATTTGAGACAGTAAAAAATGAATTTTTGAATAATTTACTATAGAATAGGCAATCCCTGGCGTAATTATAATTTGCGACAGAAAAAAATTAATTTTAGAATAATTTACTATAGAAAAGGCAATCCCTGGCGTAATTAAAATTTGAGACAGTAAAAAATGAATTTTTGAATCATTTACTATAGAAAAGGCAATCCCTGGCGTAATTAAAATTTGCGACAGAAAAAAATTAATTTTTGAATAATTTACTATAGAAAAGGCAATCCCTGGCGTATTTAAAATTTGCAACAGTAAAAAATTATTTTTTGCAAAATTTACTATAGAAAAGGCAATCCCTGGCGTAATTAAAATTTGAGTAACTAAACAATTATTTTTTGAATAATTTACTATAGAAAAGGCAATCCCTGGCGTAATTAAAATTTGCGACAGTAAAAAATTATTTTTGGCAAAATTTACTATAGAAAAGGCAATCCCTGGCGTAATTAAAATTTACGACAGAAAAAAATTATTTTTTGAATAATTTACTATAGAAAAGGCAATCCCTGGCGTAATTAAAATTTGAGACAGTAAAAAATGAATTTTTGAATAATTTACTATAGAAAAGGCAATCCCTGCGTAATTATAATTTGCGACAGAAAAAAATTAATTTTAGAATAATTTACTATAGAAAAGGCAATCCCTGGCGTAATTAAAATTTGAGACAGTAAAAAATGAATTTTAGAATCATTTACTATAGAAAAGGCAATCCCTGGCGTAATTAAAATTTGCGACAGAAAAAAATTAATTTTTGAATAATTTACTATAGAAAAGGCAATCCCTGGCGTATTTAAAATTTGCAACAGTAAAAAATTATTTTTTGCAAAATTTACTATAGAAAAGGCAATCCCTGGCGTAATTAAAATTTGAGTAACTAAACAATTATTTTTTGAATAATTTACTATAGAAAAGGCAATCCCTGGCGTAATTAAAATTTGCGACAGTAAAAAATTATTTTTGGCAAAATTTACTATAGAAAAGGCAATCCCTGGCGTAATTAAAATTTGCGACAGAAAAAAATTATTTTTTGAATAATTTACTATAGAAAAGGCAATCCCTGGCGTAATTAAAATTTGAGACAGTAAAAAATTATTTTTTGAATAATTTACTATAGAAAAGGCAATCCCTGGCGTAATTATAATTTGCGACAGTATAAAATTATTTTTTGAATAATTTACTATAGAAAAGACAATCCCTGGCGTAATTAAAATTTGCGACAGAAAAAAATTAATTTTTGAATAATTTACTATAGAAAAGGCAATCCTTGGCGTATTTAAAATTTGCAACAGTAAAAAATTATTTTTGCAAAATTTACTATAGAAAAGGCAATCCCTGGCGTAATTAAAATTTGAGACACTAAACAATTATTTTTTGCAAAAATTTACTATAGAAAAGGCAATCCCTGGCGTATTTAAAATTTGCGACAGTATAAAATTATTTTTTGAATAATTTACTATAGAAAAGGCAATCCCTGGCGTAATTAAAATTTGCGACAGTAAAAAATTATTTTTGGCAAAATTTACCATAGAAAAGGCAATCCCTGGCGTAATTAAAATTTGCGACAGAAAAAAATTATTTTTTGAATAATTTACTATAGAAAAGGCAATCCCTGGCGTAATTAAAATTTGAGACAGTAAAAAATTATTTTTTGAATAATTTACTATAGAAAACGCAATCCCTGGCGTAATTATAATTTGCGACAGTATAAAATTATTTTTTGAATAATTTACTATAGAAAAGGCAATCCCTGGCGTAATTAAAATTTGAGACAGTAAAAAATTATTTTTTGAATAATTTACTATAGAAAAGGCAATCCCTGGCGTAATTAAAATTTGAGACAGTAAAAAATGAATTTTTGAATAATTTACTATAGAAAAGGCAATCCCTGGCGTAATTATAATTTGCGACAGAAAAAAATTAATTTTAGAATAATTTACTATAGAAAAGGCAATCCCTGGCGTAATTATAATTTGCGACAGTATAAAATTATTTTTTGAATAATTTACTATAGAAAAGGCAATCCCTGGCGTAATTAAAATTTGAGACAGTAAAAAATTATTTTTTGAATAATTTACTATAGAAAAGGCAATCCCTGGCGTAATTAAAATTTGAGACAGTAAAAAATGAATTTTTGAATAATTTACTATAGAAAAGGCAATCCCTGGCGTAATTATAATTTGCGACAGAAAAAAATTAATTTTAGAATAATTTACTATAGAAAAGGCAATCCCTGGCGTAATTAAAATTTGAGACAGTAAAAAATGAATTTTTGAATCATTTACGAGAGAAAAGGCAATCCCTGGCGTAATTATAATTTGCGACAGAAAAAAATTAATTTTAGAATAATTTACTATAGAAAAGGCAATCCCTGGCGTAATTAAAATTTGAGACAGTAAAAAATGAATTTTTGAATCATTTACTATAGAAAAGGCAATCCCTGGCGTAATTAAAATTTGCGACAGAAAAAAATTAATTTTTGAATAATTTACTATAGAAAAGGCAATCCCTGGCGTATTTAAAATTTGCAACAGTAAAAAATTATTTTTTGCAAAATTTACTATAGAAAAGGCAATCCCTGGCGTAATTAAAATTTGAGTAACTAAACAATTATTTTTTGAATAATTTACTATAGAAAAGGCAATCCCTGGCGTAATTAAAATTTGCGACAGTAAAAAATTATTTTTGGCAAAATTTACTATAGAAAAGGCAATCCCTGGCGTAATTATAATTTGCGACAGTATAAAATTATTTTTTGAATAATTTACTATAGAAAAGGCAATCCCTGGCGTAATTAAATTTTGAGACAGTAAAAAATTATTTTTTGAATAATTTACTATAGAAAAGGCAATCCCTGGCGTAATTAAAATTTGAGACAGTAAAAAATGAATTTTTGAATAATATACTACAGAAAAGGCAATCCCTGGCGTAAATAAAATTTGCGACAGTATAAAATTATTTTTTGAATAATTTACTATAGAAAAGGCAATCCCTGGCGTAATTAAAATTTGCGAGAGAAAAAAATTAATTTTTGAATAATTTACTATAGAAAAGGCAATCCCTGGCGTAATTAAAATTTGCGACAGTATAAAATTATTTTTTGAAAAATTTACTATAGAAAAGGAAATCCCTGGCGTAATTAAAATTTGAGACAGTAAAAAATGAATTTTTGAATAATTTACTATAGAAAAGGCAAACCCTGGCGTAATTAAAATTTGCGACAGAAAAAAATTAATTTTTGAATAATTTACTATAGAAAACGCAATCCCTGGCGTAATTAAAATTTGCGACAGAAAAAAATTATTTTTTGAATAATTTACTATAGAAAAGGCAATCCCTGGCGTATTTAAAATTTGCAACAGTAAAAAATTATTTTTTGCAAAATTTACTATAGAAAAGGCAATCCCAGGCGTATTTAAAATTTGCGACAGTAAAAAATGAATTTTTGAATAATTTACTATAGAAAAGGCAATCCCTGGCGTAATTAAAATTTGCGACACTAAACAATTATTTTTTGCAAAATTTACTATAGAAAAGGCAATCCCTGGCGTAATTAAAATTTGAGACAGTAAAAAATGAATTTTTGAATAATTTACTATAGAAAAGGCAAACCCTGGCGTAATTAAAATTTGAGAGAGTAAAAAATGAATTTTTGCAAAATTTACTATAGAAAAGGCAATCCCTGGCGTAATTAAAATTTGAGACAGTAAAAAATTATTTTTTGAATAATTTACTATAGAAAAGGCAATCCCTGGCGTATTTAAAATTTGCGACAGTATAAAATTATTTGTTGAATAATTTACTATAGAAAAGGCAATCCCTGGCGTAATTAAAATTTGTGACAGAAAAAATTATTTTTTGAATAATTTACTATAGAAAAGGCAAACCCTGGCGTATTTAAAATTTGCGACAGTAAAAAATGAATTTTTGAATAATTTACTATAGAAAAGGCAATCCCTGGCGTAATTAAAATTTGCGACAGTAAAAAATTATTTTTTGAATAATTTACTATAGAAAAGTCAATCCCTGGCGTAATTAAAATTTGAGACAGTAAAAAATTATTTTTTGAATAATTTACTATAGAAAAGGCAATCCCTGGCGTAATTAAAATTTGAGACAGTAAAAAATGAATTTT
>CAWVNZ010000680.1:0-41000 GCA_963930735.1 Dioctria linearis
TAATTATAATTTGCGACAGTAAAAAATTATTTTTTGAATAATTTACTATAGAAAAGGCAATCCCTGGCGTAATTAAAATTTGCGACACTAAACAATTATTTTTTGCAAAATTTACTATAGAAAAGGCAATCCCTGGCGTAATTATAATTTGCGACACTAAACAATTATTTTTTGAATAATTTACTATAGAAAAGGCAATCCCTGGCGTAATTAAAATTTGCGACACTAAACGATTATTTTTTGAATAATTTACTATAGAAAAGGCAATCCCTGGCGTATTTAAAATTTGCGACACTAAAAAAATATTTTTTGCAATATTTACTATAGAAAAGGCAATCCCTGGCGTAATTAAAATTTGCGACAGTAAAAAATGAATTTTTGAATAATTTACTATAGAAAAGGCAATCCCTGGCGTAATTAAAATTTGCGACACTAAACAATTATTTTTTGCAAAATTTACTATACAAAAGGCAATCCCTGGCGTATTTAAAATTTGCAACAGTAAAAAATTATTTTTTGAATAATTTACTATAGAAAAGGCAATCCCTGGCGTAATTATAATTTGCGACACTAAACAATTATTTTTTGAATAATTTACTATAGAAAAGGCAATCCCTGGCGTAACTATAATTTGCGACAGTAAAAAATGAATTTTTGAATAATTTACTATAGAAAAGGCAATCCCTGGCGTATTTAAAATTTGCGACAGTAAAAAATTATTTTTTGATTAATTTACTATAGAAAAGGCAATCCCTGGCGTAATTAAAATTTGCGACAGTATAAAATTATTTTTTGAATAATTTACTATAGAAAAGGCAATCCCTGGCGTAATTAAAATTTGCGACAGTATAAAAGTATTTTTTGAATAATTTACTATAGAAAAGGCAATCCCTGGCGTAATTAAAATTTGAGACAGAAAAAAATTAATTTTTGAATAATTTACTATAGAAAAGGCAATCCCTGGCGTAATTATAATTTGCGACCCTAAACAATTATTTTTTGCAAAATTTACTATACAAAAGGCAATCCCTGGCGTATTTAAAATTTGCGACAGTAAAAAATTATTTTTTGAATAATTTACTATAGAAAAGGCAATCCCTGGCGTAATTAAAATTTGCGACAGTAAAAAATTATTTTTTGAATAATTTACTATAGAAAAGGCAATCCCTGGCGTAATTATAATTTGCGACAGTATAAAATTATTTTTTGCAAAATTTACTATAGAAAAGGCAATCCCTGGCGTAATTATAATTTGCGACAGTAAAAAATTATTTTTTGAATAATTTACTATAGAAAAGGCAATCCCTGGCCTAATTAAAATTTGCGACAGTATAAAATTATTTTTTGAATAATTTACTATAGAAAAGGCAATCCCTGGCGTAATTATAATTTGCAACAGTAAAAAATTATTTTTTGAATAATTTACTATAGAAAAGGCAATCCCTGGCGTAATTAAAATTTGCGACAGTAAAAAATTATTTTTTGAATAATTTACTATAGAAAAGGCAATCCCTGGCGTAATTAAAAGTTGCGACAGTAAAAAATTAATTTTTGCAAAATTTACTATAGAAAAGGCAATCCCTGGCGTAATTAAAATTTGCAACAGTAAAAAAATATTTTTTGAATAATTTACTATAGAAAGGGCAATCCCTGGCGTAATTATAATTTGCGACACTAAACAATTATTTTTTGAATAATTTACTATAGAAAAGGCAATCCCTGGCGTAATTAAAATTTGAGACAGTAAAAAATGAATTTTTGAATAATTTACTATACAAAAGGCAATCCCTGGCGTAATTAAAATTTGCGACAGTATAAAATTATTTTTTGAATAATTTACTATAGAAAAGGCAATCCCTGGCGTAATTAAAATTTGTGACAGAAAAAATTAATTTTTGAATAATTTACTATAGAAAAGGCAATCCCTGGCGGAATTAAAATTTGCGACACTAAACAATTATTTTTTGCAAAATTTACTATATAAAAGGCAATCCCTGACGTAATTAAAATTTGCGACAGTAAAAAATTATTTTTTGAATAATTTACTATAGAAAAGGCAATCCCTGGCGTAATTAAAATTTGCGACAGTAAAAAATTATTTTTTGAATAATTTACTATAGAAAAGGCAATCTCTGGCGTAATTAAAATTTGAGACAGTAAAAAATTATTTTTTGAATAATTTACTATAGAAAAGGCAATCCCTGGCGTAATTAAAATTTGAGACAGTAAAAAATGAATTTTTGAATAATTTACTATAGAAAAGTCAATCCCTGGCGTAATTAAAATTTGCGACACTAAACAATTATTTTTTGCAAAATTTACTATAGAAAAGGCAATCCCTGGCGTAATTATAATTTGCGACACTAAACAATTATTTTTTGAATAATTTATTATAGAAAGGGCAATCCCTGGCGTAATTAAAATTTGAGAGAGTAAAAAATTATTTTTTGAATAATTTACTATAGAAAAGGCAATCCCTGGCGTAATTAAAATTTGCGACAGAAAAAAATTATTTTTTGAATAATTTACTATAGAAAAGGCAATCCCTGGCGTAATTATAATTTGCGACACTAAACAATTATTTTTTGAATAATTTACTATAGAAAAGGCAATCCCTGGCGTAATTAAAATTTGCGACAGTAAAAAATTATTTTTTGAATAATTTACTATAGAAAAGGCAATCCCTGGCGTAATTAAAATTTGCGACACTAAACAATTATTTTTTGCAAAATTTACTATAGAAAAGGCAATCCCTGGCGTAATTAAAATTTGCGACAGTAAAAAATTATTTTTTGAATAATTTACTATAGAAAAGGCAATCCCTGGCATAATTATAATTTGCGACAGTAAAAAATTATTTTTTGAATAATTTACTATAGAAAAGGCAATCCCTGGCGTAATTAAAATTTGCGACACTAAACAATTATTTTTTGCAAAATTTACTATAGAAAAGGCAATCCCTGGCGTAATTAAAATTTGCGACAGTAAAAAATTATTTTTAGAATAATTTACTATAGAAAAGGCAATCCCTGGCGTAATTATAATTTGCGACACTAAACAATTATTTTTTGCAAAATTTACTATAGAAAAGGCAATCCCTGGCGTAATTAAAATTTGCAACAGTAAAAAATTATTTTTTGAATAATTTACTATAGAAAAGGCAATCCCTGGCGAAATTATAATTTGCGACAGTAAAAAATTATTTTTTGAATAATTTACCATAGAAAAGGCAATCCCTGGCGTAATTAAAATTTGCGACAGTATAAAATTATTTTTTGAATAATTTACTATAGAAAAGGCAATCCCTGTCGTAATTAAAATTTGAGACAGAAAAAAATTAATTTTTGAATAATTTACTATAGAAAAGGCAATACCTGGCGTAATTATAATTTGCGACACTAAACAATTATTTTTTGCAAAATTTACTATAGAAAAGGCAATCCCTGGCGTAATTAAAATTTGCGAGAGTAAAAAATTATTTTTTGAATAATTTACTATAGAAAAGGCAATCCCTGGCGTAATTATAATTTGCGACACTAAACAATTATTTTTTGAATAATTTACTATAGAAAAGGCAATCCCTGGCGTAATTATAATTTGCGACACTAAACAATTATTTTTTGAATAATTTACTATAGAAAAGGCAATCCCTGGCGTAATTAAAATTTGAGACAGTAAAAAATTATTTTTTGAATAATTTACTAAAGAAAAGGCAATCCCTGGCGTAATTAAAATATGAGACAGTAAAAAATGAATTTTTGAATAATTTACTATAGAAAAGGCAATCCCTGGCGTAATTATAATTTGAGACACTAAACAATTATTTTTTGCAAAATTTACTATAGAAAAGGCAATCCCTGGCGTAATTAAAATTTGCGACAGAAAAAAATTATTTTTTGAATAATTTACTATAGAAAAGGCAATCCCTGGCGTAATTATAATTTGCGACACTAAACAATTATTTTTTGAATAATTTACTATAGAAAAGGCAATCCCTGTCGTAATTAAAATTTGCGACATTATAAAAAAATATTTTTTGAATAATTTACTATAGAAAAGGCAATCCCTGGCGTATTTATAATTTGCGACACTAAACAATTATTTTTTGAATAATTTACTATAGAAAAGGCAATCCCTGGCGTAATTAAAATGTGCGACAGTATAAAATTATTTTTTGAATAATTTACTATAGAAAAGGCAATCCCTGGCGTATTTAAAATTTGCGACAGTAAAAAATGAATTTTTGCAAAATTTACTATAGAAAAGGCAATCCCTGGCGTAATTAAAATTTGACAGTATAAATTATGCAAAAATTCATTTTTTACTGTCGCAAATTATAATTACGCCAGGGATTGCCTTTTCTATAGTAAATTATTCAAAAGATAATTTTTTACTGTCGCAAGTTTTAATTACGCCAGGGATTTCCTTTTCTATAGTAAATTTTGCAAAAAATAATTGTTTAGTGTCGCAAATTTTAATTACGCCAGGGATTGCCTTTTCTATAGTAAATTTTGCAAAAAATAATTGTTTAGTGTCGCAAATTATAATTACGCCAGGGATTGCCTTTTCTATACTAAATTATTCAAA
This sequence comes from Dioctria linearis, assembly GCA_963930735.1. Classification (NCBI taxonomy): domain Eukaryota; kingdom Metazoa; phylum Arthropoda; class Insecta; order Diptera; family Asilidae; genus Dioctria; species Dioctria linearis. The sequence continues at coordinate 4,588 of CAWVNZ010000680.1, forward strand.
AAATAATTTTATACTGTCGCAAATTTTAATTACGCCAGGGATTGCCTTTTCTATAGTAAATTATTCAATAAATAATTTTTTACTGTCGCAAATTATAATTACGCCAGGGATTGCCTTTTCTATAGTAAATTATTCAAAAAATAATTTTATACTGTCGCAAATTTTAATTACGCCAGGGATTGCCTTTTCTATAGTAAATTTTGCAAAAATAATTGTATACTGTCGCAAATTTTAATTACGCCAGGGATTGCCTTTTCTATAGTAAATTATTCAAAAAATAATTTTTTACTGTCTCAAATTTTAATTAGGCCAGGGATTGCCTTTTCTATAGTAAATTATTCAAAAAATAATTTTATACTGTCTCAAATTTTAATTACGCCAGGGATTGCCTTTTCTATAGTAAATTATTCAAAAAATAATTGTTTAGTGTCGCAAATTTTAATTACGCCAGGGATTGCCTTTTCTATAGTAAATTATTCAAAAAATAATTTTTTACTGTCGCAAATTATAATTATGCCAGGGATTGCCTTTTCTATAGTAAATTATTCAAAAAATAATTTTTTACTGTCGCAAATTATAATTACGCCAGGGATTGCATTTTCTATAGTAAATTATTCAAAAAATAATTTTATACTGTCGCAAATTTTAATTACGCCAGGGATTGCCTTTTCTATAGTAAATTTTGCAAAAAATAATTTTTTACTGTCGCAAATTTTAATTACGCCAGGGATTGCCTTTTCTATAGTAAATTATTCAAAAAATAATTTTTTACTGTCTCAAATTTTAATTACGCCAGGGATTGCCTTTTCTATAGTAAATTATTCAAAAAATAATTTTATACTGTCTCAAATTTTAATTACGCCAGGGATTGCCTTTTCTATAGTAAATTATTCAAAAAATAATTGTTTAGTGTCGCAAATTTTAATTACGCCAGGGATTGCCTTTTCTATAGTAAATTTTGCAAAAAATAATTGTTTACTGTCGCAAATTTTAATTACGCCAGGAATTGCCTTTTCTATAGTAAATTTTGCAAAAAATAATTGTTTAGTGTCGCAAATTTTAATTACGCCAGGGATTGCCTTTTCTATAGTAAATTTTGCAAAAAATAATTGTTTAGTGTCGCAAATTTTAATTACGCCAGGGATTGCCTTTTCTATAGTAAATTATTCAAAAATTCATTTTTTACTGTCTCAAATTTTAATTACGTCAGAGATTGCCTTTTCTATAGTAAATTATTCAAAAAATAATTTTATACTGTCGCAAATTTTAATTACGCCAGGGATTGCCTTTTCTATAGTAAATTATTCAAAAAATAATTTTTTACTGTCGCAAATTATAATTACTCTAGGGATTGCCTTTTCTATAGTAAATTATTCAAAAAATAATTTTTTACTGTTGCAAATTTTAATTACGCCAGGGATTGCCTTTTCTATAGTAAATTTTGCAAAAAATAATTGTTTAGTGTCGCAAATTATAATTACGCCAGGGATTGCCTTTTCTATAGTAAATTATTCTAAAAATAATTTTTTACTGTCGCAAATTTTAATTACGCCAGGGATTGCCTTTTCTATAGTAAATTTTGCAAAAAATAATTGTTTAGTGTCGCAAATTTTAATTACGCCAGGGATTGCCTTTTCTATAGTAAATTATTCAAAAAATAATTTTTTACTGTCGCAAATTATAATTACGCCAAGGATTGCCTTTTCTATAGTAAATTATTCAAAAAATAATTTTTTACTGTCGCAAATTTTAATTACGCCAGGTATTGCCTTTTCTATAGTAAATTATGCAAAAAATAATTGTTTAGTGTCGAAAATTTTAATTACGCCAGGGATTGCCTTTTCTATAGTAAATTATTCAAAAAATATTTTTTTTATAATGTCGCAAATTTTAATTACGCCAGGGACTGCCTTTTCTATAGTAAATTATTCAAAAAATAATTGTTTAGTGTCGCAAATTATAATTACGCCAGGGATTGCCTTTTCTATAGTAAATTATTCAAAAAATAATTTTTTTCTGTCGCAAATTTTAATTACGCCAGGGATTGCCTTTTCTATAGTAAATTATTCAAAAATTCATTACGCCAGGGATTGCCTTTTCTATAGAAAATTTTGCAAAAACTAATTTTTTACTGTCGCAAATTTTAAATACGCCAGGGATTGCCTTTTCTATAGTAAATGTTGCAAAAAATAATTTTTTACTGTTGCATATTTTAAATACGCCAGGGATTGCCCTTTTTTATAGTAAATTATTCAAAAAATAATTCTTGACTGTCGCAAATTTTAATTACGCCAGGGATTGCCTTTTCTATAGTAAATTATTCAAAAATTCATTTTTTACTGTCTCAAATTTTAAATACGCCAGGAATTGCCTTTTCTATAGTAAATTATTCAAAAAATAATTGTTTAGTGTCGCAAATTTTAATTACGCCAGGGATTGCCTTTTCTATAGTAAATTTTGCAAAAAATAATTGTTTAGTGTCGCAAATTTTAATTACGCCAGGGATTGCCTTTTCTATAGTAAATTATTCAAAAATTCATTTTTTACTGTCTCAAATTTTAATTACGTCAGGGATTGCCTTTTCTATAGTAAATTATTCAAAAAATAATTTTATACTGTCGCAAATTTTAATTCCGCCAGGGATTGCCTTTTCTATAGTAAATTATTCAAAAATTCATTACGCCAGGGATTGCCTTTTCTATAGTAAATTTTGCAAAAACTAATTTTTTACTGTCGCAAATTTTAAATACGCCAGGGATTGCCTTTTCTATAGTAAATGTTGCAAAAAATAATTTTTTACTGTTGCATATTTTAAATACGCCAGGGATTGCCCTTTTTTATAGTAAATTATTCAAAAAATAATTCTTTACTGTCGCAAATTTTAATTACGCCAGGGATTGCCTTTTCTATAGTAAATTATTCAAAAATTCATTTTTTACTGTCTCAAATTTTAATTACGCCAGGGATTGCCTTTTCTATAGTAAATTATTCAAAAATTAATTTTATACTGTCGCAAATTTTAAATACGCCAGGGATTGCCTTTTCTATAGTAAATTTTGCAAAAAATAATTGTTTAGTGTCGCAAATTTTAATTACGCCAGGGATTGCCTTTTCTATAGTAAATTATTCAAAAAATAATTTTTTACTGTCTCAAATTTTAATTACGCCAGGGTATGCCTTTTCAATAGTAAATTATTCAAAAAATAATTTTTTACTGTCTCAAATTTTAATTACGCCAGGGATTGCCTTTTCTATAGTAAATTATTCAAAAATTAATTTTATACTGTCGCAAATTTTAAATAAGCCAGGGATTGCCTTTTCTATAGTAAATTATTCAAAAAATAATTTTTTACTGTCTCAAATTTTAATTACGCCAGGGATTGCCTTTTCTATAGTAAATTATTCAAAAAATAATTTTTTACTGTCGCAAATTTTACTTTCGCCAGGGATTGCGTTTTCTATAGTAAATTATTCAAAAAATAATTTTTTACTGTCTCAAATTTTAATTACGCCAGGGATTGCCTTTTCTATAGTAAATTATTCAAAAATTAATTTTATACTGTCGCAAATTTTAAATACGCCAGGGATTGCCTTTTGTATAGTAAATTATTCAAAAAATAATTTTTTACTGTCGCAAATTATAATTACGCCAGGGATTGCCTTTTCTATAGTAAATTTTGCAAAAAATAATTGTTTAGTGTCGCAAATTTTAATTACGCCAGGGATTGCCTTTTCTATAGTAAATTATTCAAAAAATAATTTTTTACTGTTGCAAATTTTAAATACGCCAGGGATTGCCTTTTGTATAGTAAATTATTCAAAAAATAATTTTTTACTGTCGCAAATTTTAATTACGCCAGGGATTGCCTTTTCTATAGTAAATTATTCAAAAATTCATTTTTTACTCTCTCAAATTTTAAATACGCCAGGGATTGCCTTTTCTATAGTAAATTATTCAAAAAATAATTTTATACTGTCGCAAATTTTAAATACGACAGGGATTGCCTTTTCTATAGTAAATTTTGCAAAAAAGTAATTGTTTAGTGTCGCAAATTTTAAATACGCCAGGGATTGCCTTTTCTATAGTAAATGTTGCAAAAAATAATTTTTTACTGTTGCAAATTTTAAATACGCCAGGGATTGCCTTTTGTATAGTAAATTATTCAAAATATATTTTTTTACTGTCGCAAATTTTAATTACGCCAGGGATTGCCTTTTCTATAGTAAATTATTCAAAAATTCATTTTTTACTGTCTCAAATTTTAAATACGCCAGGGATTGCCTTTTCTATAGTAAATTATTCAAAAAATAATTTTATACTGTCGAAAATTATAAATACGCCAGGGATTGCCTTTTCTATAGTAAATTTTGCAAAAAATAATTGTTTAGTGTCGCAAATTTTAATTACGGCAGGGATTGCCTTTTCTATAGTAAATTATTCAAAAAATAATTTTTTACTGCCGCAAATTTTAATTACGCCAGGGATTGCCTTTTCTATAGTAAATTATTCAAAAAATAATTTTTTACTGTCTCAAATTTTAATTACGCCAGGGATTGCCTTTTCTATAGTAAATTATTCAAAAATTAATTTTATACTGTCGCAAATTTTAAATACGCCAGGGATTGCCTTTTCTATAGTAAATTTTGCAAAAAATAATTTGTCTCAAATTTTAATTACGCCAGGGATTGCCTTTTCTATAGTAAATTATTCAAAAAATTATTTTTTACTGTCGCAAATTTTAATTACGCCAGGGATTGCCTTTTATATAGTAAATTATTCAAAAAATAATTTTATACTGTCGCAAATTTTAAATACGCCAGGGATTGCCTTTTTTATAGTAAATTTTGCAAAAAATAATTGTTTAGTGTCGCAAATTTTAAATACGCCAGGGATTGCCTTTTCTATAGTTAATTATTCAAAAACTAATTTTTTACTGTCGCAAATTTTAATTACGCCTGGGATTGCCTTTACTATAGTAAATTATTCAAAAAATAATTTTTTCTGTCACAAATTTTAATTACGCCAGGGATTGCCTTTTCTATAGTAAATTATTCAAAAAATAATTTTTTACTGTTGCAAATTTTAAATACGCCAGGGATTGCCTTTTGTATAGTAAATTATTCAAAAAATAATTTTTTACTGTCGCAAATTTTAATTACGCCAGGGATTGCCTTTTCTATAGTAAATTATTCAAAAATTCATTTTTTACTGTCTCAAATTTTAAATACGCCAGGGATTGCCTTTTCTATAGTAAATTATTCAAAAAATAATTTTATACTGTCGCAAATTTTAAATACGCCAGGGATTGCCTTTTCTATAGTAAATTTTGCAAAAAATAATTGTTTAGTGTCGCAAATTTTAAATACGCCAGGGATTGCCTTTTCTATAGTAAATTATTCAAAAATTCATTTTTTACTGTCGCAAATTTTAATTACGCCAGGGATTGCCTTTTCTATAGTAAATTATTCAAAAACTAATTTTTTACTGTCGCAAATTTTAATTACGCCAGGGATTGCCTTTTCTATAGTAAATTATACAAAAATTCATTTTTTACTGTCTCAAATTTTAATTACGCCAGAGATTGCCTTTTCTATAGTAAATTATTCAAAAAATAATTTTATGCTGTCGCAAATTATAAATACGCCAGGGATTGCCTTTTCTATAGTAAATTTTGCAAAAAATAATTGTTTAGTGTCGCAAATTTTAATTACGGCAGGGATTGCCTTTTCTATAGTAAATTATTCAAAAAATAATTTTTTACTGCCGCAAATTTTAATTACGCCAGGGATTGCCTTTTCTATAGTAAATTATTCAAAAAATAATTTTTTACTGTCTCAAATTTTAATTACGCCAGGGATTGCCTTTTCTATAGTAAATTATTCAAAAATTAATTTTATACTGTCGCAAATTTTAAATACGCCAGGGATTGCCTTCTCTATAGTAAATTTTGCAAAAAATAATTTGTCTCAAATTTTAATTACGCCAGGGATTGCCTTTTCTATAGTAAATTATTCAAAAAATAATTTTTTACTGTCGCAAATTTTAATTACGCCAGGGATTGCCTTTTATATAGTAAATTATTCAAAAAATAATTTTATACTGTCGCAAATTTTAAATACGCCAGGGATTGCCTTTTTTATAGTAAATTTTGCAAAAAATAATTGTTTAGTGTCGCAAATTTTAAATACGCCAGGGATTGCCTTTTCTATAGTAAATTATTCAAAAAATAATTTTTTACTGTTGCAAATTTTAAATACGCCAGGGATTGCCTTTTGTATAGTAAATTATTCAAAAAATAATTTTTTACTGTCGCAAATTTTAATTACGCCAGGGATTGCCTTTTCTATACTAAATTATTCAAAAATTCATTTTTTACTGTCTCAAATTTTAAATACGCCAGGGATTGCCTTTTCTATAGTAAATTATTCAAAAAATAATTTTATACTGTCGCAAATTTTAAATACGCCAGGGATTGCCTTTTCTATAGTAAATTTTGCAAAAAATAATTGTTTAGTGTCGCAAATTTTAAATACGCCAGGGATTGCCTTTTCTATAGTAAATTATTCAAAAATTCATTTTTTACTGTCGCAAATTTTAATTACGCCAGGGATTGCCTTTTCTATAGTAAATTATTCAAAAACTAATTTTTTACTGTCGCAAATTTTAATTACGCCAGGGATTGCCTTTTCTATAGTAAATTATTCAAAAATTCATTTTTTACTGTCTCAAATTTTAATTTCGCCAGGGATTGCCTTTTCTATAGTAAATTATTCAAAAATTAATTTTATACTGTCGCAAATTTTAAATTCGCCAGGGATTGCCTTTTCTATAGTAAATTTTGCAGAAAATATTTGTTTAGGGTCGCAAATTTTAATTACGCCAGGGATTGCCTTTTCTATAGTAAATTATTCAAAAAATAATTTTTTACTGTCGCAAATTTTAATTACGCCAGGGATTGCCTTTTCTTTAGTAAATTATTCAAAAAATAATTTTTTACTGTCTCAAATTTTAATTACGCCAGGGATTGCCTTTTCTATAGTAAATTATTCAAAAATTAATTTTATACTGTCGCAAATTTTAAATACGCCAAGGATTGCCTTTTCTATTGTAAATTTTGCAAAAAATAATTTTTTACTGTCTCAAATTTTAATTACGCCAGGGATTGCCTTTTCTATAGTAAATTATTCAAAAAATAATTTTTTACTGTCGCAAATTTTAATTACGCCAGGGATTGCCTTTTCTATAGTAAATTATTCAAAAAATAATTTTTTACTGTCTCAAATTTTAATTACGCCAGGGATTGCCTTTTCTATAGTAAATTATTCAAAAATTAATTTTTTATTGTCTCAAATTATAATTACGCCAGGGATTGCCTTTTCTATAGTAAATTATTCAAAAAATAATTTTTTACTGTCTCAAATTTTAATTACGCCAGCGATTGCCTTTTCTATAGTAAATTATTCAAAAATTAATTTTATACTGTCGCACATTTTAAATACGCCAGGGATTGCCTTTTCTATAGTAAATTTTGCAAAAAATAATTTTTTACTGTCGAAAATTATAATTACGCCAGGGATTGCCTTTTCTATAGTAAATTTTGAAAAAAATAATTGTTTAGTGTCGCAAATTTTAATTAAGCCAGGGATTGCCTTTTCTATAGTAAATTATTCAAAAAATAATTTTTTACTGTCGCAAATTTTAATTAAGCCAGGGATTGCCTTTTGTATAGTAAATTATTCAAAAATTCATTTTTTACTGTCTCAAATTTTAATTACGCCAGGGATTGCCTTTTCTATAGTAAATTATTCAAAAATTAATTTTTTACTGTCTCAAATTATAATTACGCCAGGGATTGCCTTTTCTATAGTAAATTATTCAAAAAATAATTTTTTACTGTCGCAAATTATAATTACGCCTGGGATTGCCTTTTCTATAGTAAATTTTGCAAAAAATAATTGTTTAGTGTCGCAAATTTTAATTACACCAAGGATTGCCTTTTCTATAGTAAATTTTGCAAAAACTAATTTTTTACTGTCGCAAATTTTAAATACGCCACGGATTGCCTTTTCTATAGTAAATGTTGCAAAAAATAATTGTTTAGTGTCGCAAATTTTAATTACGCCAAGGATTGCCTTTTTTATAGTAAATTATTCAAAAAATAATTTTTTACTGTCTCAAATTTTAATTACGCCAGGGATTGCCTTTTCTATAGTAAATTATTCAAAAAATAATTTTTTACTGTCTCAAATTTTAATTACGCCAGCGATTGCCTTTTCTATAGTAAATTATTCAAAAATTAATTTTATACTGTCGCAAATTTTAAATACGCCAGGGATTGCCTTTTCTATAGTAAATTTTGCAAAAAATAATTTTTTACTGTCGCAAATAATAATTACGCCAGGGATTGCCTTTTCTATAGTAAATTTTGCAAAAAATAATTGTTTAGTGTCGCAAATTTTAATTAAGCCAGGGATTGCCTTTTCTATAGTAAATTATTCAAAAAATAATTTTTTACTGTCGCAAATTTTAATTACGCCAGGGATTGCCTTTTGTATAGTAAATTATTCAAAAATTCATTTTTTACTGTCTCAAATTTTAATTACGCCAGGGATTGCCTTTTCTATAGTAAATTATTCAAAAATTAATTTTTTACTGTCTCAAATTATAATTACGCCAGGGATTGCCTTTTCTATAGTAAATTATTCAAAAAATAATTATTTACTGTCGCAAATTATAATTACGCCTGGGATTGCCTTTTCTATAGTAAATTTTGCAAAAAATAATTGTTTAGTGTCGCAAATTTTAATTACACCAAGGATTGCCTTTTCTATAGTAAATTTTGCAAAAACTAATTTTTTACTGTCGCAAATTTTAAATACGCCACGGATTGCCTTTTCTATAGTAAATGTTGCAAAAAATAATTGTTTAGTGTCGCAAATTTTAATTACGCCAAGGATTGCCTTTTTTATAGTAAATTATTCAAAAAATAATTTTTTACTGTCTCAAATTATAATTACGCCAGGGATTGCCTTTTCTATAGTAAATTATTCAAAAAATAATTTTTTACTGTCGCAAATTATAATTACGCCTGGGGTTGCCTTTTCTATAGTAAATTTTGCAAAAAATAATTGTTTAGTGTCGCAAATTTTAATTACACCAAGGATTGCCTTTTCTATAGTAAATTTTGCAAAAACTAATTTTTTACTGTCTCAAATTTTAATTACGCCAGGGATTGCCTTTTCTATAGTAAATTATTCAAAAATTCATTTTTTACTGTCGCAAATTATAATTACGCCAGGGATTGCCGTTTCTATAGTAAATTTTGCAAAAAATAATTTTTTACTGTTGCAAATTTTAAATACGCCAGGGATTGCCTTTTGTATAGTAAATTTTGCAAAAACTAATTTTTTACTGTCGCAAATTTTAATTACGCCAGGGATTGCCTTTTCTATAGTAAATTATTCAAAAAATAATTTTATACTGTCGCAAATTTTAATTACGCCAGGGATTGCCTTTTCTATAGTAAATTATTCAAAAATTCATTTTTTACTGTCTCAAATTTTAATTACGCCAGGAATTGCCTTTTCTATAGTAAATTTTGCAAAAAATAATTGTTTAGTGTCGCAAATTTTAATTACGCCAGGGATTGCCTTTACTATAGTAAATTTTGCAAAAAATAATTGTTTAGTGTCGCAAATTTTAATTACGCCAGGGATTGCCTTTTCTATAGTAAATTATTCAAAATTTCATTCTTTACTGTCTCAAATTTTAATTACGCCAGGGATTGCCTTTTCTATAGTAAATTTTGCAAAAAATAATTTTTTACTGTCGAAAATTATAATTACGCCAGGGATTGCCTTTTCTATAGTAAATTTTGCAAAAAATAATTGTTTAGTGTCGCAAATTTTAATTAAGCCAGGGATTGCCTTTTCTATAGTAAATTATTCAAAAAATAATTTTTTACTGTCGCAAATTTTAATTAAGCCAGGGATTGCCTTTTGTATAGTAAATTATTCAAAAATTCATTTTTTACTGTCGCACATTTTAAATACGCCAGGGATTGCCTTTTCTATAGTAAATTTTGCAAAAAATAATTTTTTACTGTCGAAAATTATAATTACGCCAGGGATTGCCTTTTCTATAGTAAATTTTGCAAAAAATAATTGTTTAGTGTCGCAAATTTTAATTAAGCCAGGGATTGCCTTTTCTATAGTAAATTATTCAAAAAATAATTTTTTACTGTCGCAAATTTTAATTAAGCCAGGGATTGCCTTTTGTATAGTAAATTATTCAAAAATTCATTTTTTACTGTCTCAAATTTTAATTACGCCAGGGATTGCCTTTTCTATAGTAAATTATTCAAAAATTAATTTTTTACTGTCTCAAATTATAATTACGCCAGGGATTGCCTTTTCTATAGTAAATTATTCAAAAAATAATTTTTTACTGTCGCAAATTATAATTACGCCTGGGATTGCCTTTTCTATAGTAAATTTTGCAAAAAATAATTGTTTAGTGTCGCAAATTTTAATTACACCAAGGATTGCCTTTTCTATAGTAAATTTTGCAAAAACTAATTTTTTACTGTCGCAAATTTTAAATACGCCACGGATTGCCTTTTCTATAGTAAATGTTGCAAAAAATAATTGTTTAGTGTCGCAAATTTTAATTACGCCAAGGATTGCCTTTTTTATAGTAAATTATTCAAAAAATAATTTTTTACTGTCTCAAATTTTAATTACGCCAGGGATTGCCTTTTCTATAGTAAATTATTCAAAAAATAATTTTTTACTGTCTCAAATTTTAATTACGCCAGCGATTGCCTTTTCTATAGTAAATTATTCAAAAATTAATTTTATACTGTCGCAAATTTTAAATACGCCAGGGATTGCCTTTTCTATAGTAAATTTTGCAAAAAATAATTTTTTACTGTCGCAAATAATAATTACGCCAGGGATTGCCTTTTCTATAGTAAATTTTGCAAAAAATAATTGTTTAGTGTCGCAAATTTTAATTAAGCCAGGGATTGCCTTTTCTATAGTAAATTATTCAAAAAATAATTTTTTACTGTCGCAAATTTTAATTACGCCAGGGATTGCCTTTTGTATAGTAAATTATTCAAAAATTCATTTTTTACTGTCTCAAATTTTAATTACGCCAGGGATTGCCTTTTCTATAGTAAATTATTCAAAAATTAATTTTTTACTGTCTCAAATTATAATTACGCCAGGGATTGCCTTTTCTATAGTAAATTATTCAAAAAATAATTATTTACTGTCGCAAATTATAATTACGCCTGGGATTGCCTTTTCTATAGTAAATTTTGCAAAAAATAATTGTTTAGTGTCGCAAATTTTAATTACACCAAGGATTGCCTTTTCTATAGTAAATTATTCAAAAATTAATTTTATACTGTCGCAAATTTTAAATTCGCCAGGGATTGCCTTTTCTATAGTAAATTTTGCAGAAAATATTTGTTTAGGGTCGCAAATTTTAATTACGCCAGGGATTGCCTTTTCTATAGTAAATTATTCAAAAAATAATTTTTTACTGTCGCAAATTTTAATTACGCCAGGGATTGCCTTTTCTTTAGTAAATTATTCAAAAAATAATTTTTTACTGTCTCAAATTTTAATTACGCCAGGGATTGCCTTTTCTATAGTAAATTATTCAAAAATTAATTTTATACTGTCGCAAATTTTAAATACGCCAAGGATTGCCTTTTCTATTGTAAATTTTGCAAAAAATAATTTTTTACTGTCTCAAATTTTAATTACGCCAGGGATTGCCTTTTCTATAGTAAATTATTCAAAAAATAATTTTTTACTGTCGCAAATTTTAATTACGCCAGGGATTGCCTTTTCTATAGTAAATTATTCAAAAAATAATTTTTTACTGTCTCAAATTTTAATTACGCCAGGGATTGCCTTTTCTATAGTAAATTATTCAAAAATTAATTTTTTATTGTCTCAAATTATAATTACGCCAGGGATTGCCTTTTCTATAGTAAATTATTCAAAAAATAATTTTTTACTGTCTCAAATTTTAATTACGCCAGCGATTGCCTTTTCTATAGTAAATTATTCAAAAATTAATTTTATACTGTCGCACATTTTAAATACGCCAGGGATTGCCTTTTCTATAGTAAATTTTGCAAAAAATAATTTTTTACTGTCGAAAATTATAATTACGCCAGGGATTGCCTTTTCTATAGTAAATTTTGCAAAAAATAATTGTTTAGTGTCGCAAATTTTAATTAAGCCAGGGATTGCCTTTTCTATAGTAAATTATTCAAAAAATAATTTTTTACTGTCGCAAATTTTAATTAAGCCAGGGATTGCCTTTTGTATAGTAAATTATTCAAAAATTCATTTTTTACTGTCTCAAATTTTAATTACGCCAGGGATTGCCTTTTCTATAGTAAATTATTCAAAAATTAATTTTTTACTGTCTCAAATTATAATTACGCCAGGGATTGCCTTTTCTATAGTAAATTATTCAAAAAATAATTTTTTACTGTCGCAAATTTTAATTACGCCAGGGATTGCCTTTTGTATAGTAAATTATTCAAAAATTCATTTTTTACTGTCTCAAATTTTAATTACGCCAGGGATTGCCTTTTCTATAGTAAATTATTCAAAAATTAATTTTTTACTGTCTCAAATTATAATTACGCCAGGGATTGCCTTTTCTATAGTAAATTATTCAAAAAATAATTATTTACTGTCGCAAATTATAATTACGCCTGGGATTGCCTTTTCTATAGTAAATTTTGCAAAAAATAATTGTTTAGTGTCGCAAATTTTAATTACACCAAGGATTGCCTTTTCTATAGTAAATTTTGCAAAAACTAATTTTTTACTGTCGCAAATTTTAAATACCCCACGGATTGCCTTTTCTATAGTAAATGTTGCAAAAAATAATTGTTTAGTGTCGCAAATTTTAATTACGCCAAGGATTGCCTTTTTTATAGTAAATTATTCAAAAAATAATTTTTTACTGTCTCAAATTATAATTACGCCAGGGATTGCCTTTTCTATAGTAAATTATTCAAAAAATAATTTTTTACTGTCGCAAATTATAATTACGCCTGGGGTTGCCTTTTCTATAGTAAATTTTGCAAAAAATAATTGTTTAGTGTCGCAAATTTTAATTACACCAAGGATTGCCTTTTCTATAGTAAATTTTGCAAAAACTAATTTTTTACTGTCTCAAATTTTAATTACGCCAGGGATTGCCTTTTCTATAGTAAATTATTCAAAAATTCATTTTTTACTGTCGCAAATTATAATTACGCCAGGGATTGCCGTTTCTATAGTAAATTTTGCAAAAAATAATTTTTTACTGTTGCAAATTTTAAATACGCCAGGGATTGCCTTTTGTATAGTAAATTTTGCAAAAACTAATTTTTTACTGTCGCAAATTTTAATTACGCCAGGGATTGCCTTTTCTATAGTAAATTATTCAAAAAATAATTTTATACTGTCGCAAATTTTAATTACGCCAGGGATTGCCTTTTCTATAGTAAATTATTCAAAAATTCATTTTTTACTGTCTCAAATTTTAATTACGCCAGGAATTGCCTTTTCTATAGTAAATTTTGCAAAAAATAATTGTTTAGTGTCGCAAATTTTAATTACGCCAGGGATTGCCTTTACTATAGTAAATTTTGCAAAAAATAATTGTTTAGTGTCGCAAATTTTAATTACGCCAGGGATTGCCTTTTCTATAGTAAATTATTCAAAATTTCATTCTTTACTGTCTCAAATTTTAATTACGCCAGGGATTGCCTTTTCTATAGTAAATTATTCAAAAAATAATTTTATAATGTCGCAAATTATAATTACGCCAGGGATTGCCTTTTCTATAGTAAATTATTCAAAAACTAATTGTTTAGTGTCGCAAATTTTAATTACGCCAGGGATTGCCTTTTCTATAGTAAATTATTCAAAAAATAATTTTATACTGTCGCAAATTTTAATTACGCCAGGGATTGCCTTTTCTATAGTAAATTATTCAAAAATTCATTTTTTATTGTCTCAAATTTTAATTACGCCAGGGATTGCCTTTTCTATAGTAAATTTTGCAAAAAATAATTGTTTAGTCTCGCAAATTTTAATTACGCCAGGGATTGCCTTTTCTATAGTAAATTTTGCAAAAAATAATTGTTTAGTGTCGCAAATTTTAATTACGCCAGGGATTGCCTTTTCTATAGTAAATTATTCAAAAAATAATTTTTTCTGTCTCAAATTTTAATTACGCCAGGGATTGCCTTTTCTATAGTAAATTATTCAAAAAATAATTTTTTACTGTCGCAAATTTTAATTACGCCAGGGATTGCCTTTTCTATAGTAAATTATTCAAAAATTAATTTTTTTCTGTCGCAAATTTTAATTACGCCAGGGATTGCCTTTTCTATAGTAAATTATTCAAAAATTCATTTTTTACTGTCGCAAATTTTAATTACGCCAGGGATTGCCTTTCGTATAGTAAATTATTCAAAAAATAATTTTTTACTGTCTCAAATTTTAATTACGCCAGGGATTGCCTTTTCTATAGTAAATTTTGCAAAAAATAATTGTTTAGTGTCGCAAATTTTAATTACGCCAGGGATTGCCTTTTCTATAGTAAATTTTGCAAAAAATAATTTTTTACTGCCGCAAATTTTAATTACGCCAGGGATTGCCTTTTCTATAGTAAATTATTCAAAAAATAATTTTTTACTGTCTCAAATTTTAATTACGCCAGGGATTGCCTTTTCTATAGTAAATTATTCAAAAATTAATTTTATACTGTCGCAAATTTTAAATACGCCAGGGATTGCCTTTTCTATAGTAAATTTTGCAAAAAATAATTTGTCTCAAATTTTAATTACGCCAGGGATTGCCTTTTCTATAGTAAATTATTCAAAAAATAATTTTTTACTGTCGCAAATTTTAATTACGCCATTGATTGCCTTTTATATAGTAAATTATTCAAAAAATAATTTTATACTGTCGCAAATTTTAAATACGCCACGGATTGCCTTTTTTATAGTAAATTTTGCAAAAAATAATTGTTTAGTGTCGCAAATTTTAAATACGCCAGGGATTGCCTTTTCTATAGTAAATTATTCAAAAAATAATTTTTTACTGTTGCAAATTTTAAATACGCCAGGGATTGCCTTTTGTATAGTAAATTATTCAAAAAATAATTTTTTACTGTCGCAAATTTTAATTACGCCAGGGATTGCCTTTTCTATAGTAAATTATTCAAAAATTCATTTTTTACTGTCTCAAATTTTAAATACGCCAGGGATTGCCTTTTCTATAGTAAATTATTCAAAAAATAATTTTATACTGTCGCAAATTTTAAATACGCCAGGGATTGCCTTTTCTATAGTAAATTTTGCAAAAAATAATTGTTTAGTGTCGCAAATTTTAAATACGCCAGGGATTGCCTTTTCTATAGTAAATTATTCAAAAATTCATTTTTTACTGTCGCAAATTTTAATTACGCCAGGGATTGCCTTTTCTATAGTAAATTATTCAAAAACTAATTTTTTACTGTCGCAAATTTTAATTACGCCAGGGATTGCCTTTTCTATAGTAAATTATTCAAAAATTCATTTTTTACTGTCTCAAATTTTAATTTCGCCAGGGATTGCCTTTTCTATAGTAAATTATTCAAAAATTAATTTTATACTGTCGCAAATTTTAAATTCGCCAGGGATTGCCTTTTCTATAGTAAATTTTGCAGAAAATAATTGTTTAGGGTCGCAAATTTTAATTACGCCAGGGATTGCCTTTTCTATAGTAAATTATTCAAAAAATAATTTTTTACTGTCGCAAATTTTAATTACGCCAGGGATTGCCTTTTCTATAGTAAATTATTCAAAAAATAATTTTTTACTGTCTCAAATTTTAATTACGCCAGGGATTGCCTTTTCTATAGTAAATTATTCAAAAATTAATTTTTTATTGTCTCAAATTATAATTACGCCAGGGATTGCCTTTTCTATAGTAAATTATTCAAAAAATAATTTTTTACTGTCTCAAATTTTAATTACGCCAGCGATTGCCTTTTCTATAGTAAATTATTCAAAAATTAATTTTATACTGTCGCACATTTTAAATACGCCAGGGATTGCCTTTTCTATAGTAAATTTTGCAAAAAATAATTTTTTACTGTCGAAAATTATAATTACGCCAGGGATTGCCTTTTCTATAGTAAATTTTGCAAAAAATAATTGTTTAGTGTCGCAAATTTTAATTAAGCCAGGGATTGCCTTTTCTATAGTAAATTATTCAAAAAATAATTTTTTACTGTCGCAAATTTTAATTAAGCCAGGGATTGCCTTTTGTATAGTAAATTATTCAAAAATTCATTTTTTACTGTCTCAAATTTTAATTACGCCAGGGATTGCCTTTTCTATAGTAAATTATTCAAAAATTAATTTTTTACTGTCTCAAATTATAATTACGCCAGGGATTGCCTTTTCTATAGTAAATTATTCAAAAAATAATTTTTTACTGTCGCAAATTATAATTACGCCTGGGATTGCCTTTTCTATAGTAAATTTTGCAAAAAATAATTGTTTAGTGTCGCAAATTTTAATTACACCAAGGATTGCCTTTTCTATAGTAAATTTTGCAAAAACTAATTTTTTACTGTCGCAAATTTTAAATACGCCACGGATTGCCTTTTCTATAGTAAATGTTGCAAAAAATAATTGTTTAGTGTCGCAAATTTTAATTACGCCAAGGATTGCCTTTTTTATAGTAAATTATTCAAAAAATAATTTTTTACTGTCTCAAATTTTAATTACGCCAGGGATTGCCTTTTCTATAGTAAATTATTCAAAAAATAATTTTTTACTGTCTCAAATTTTAATTACGCCAGCGATTGCCTTTTCTATAGTAAATTATTCAAAAATTAATTTTATACTGTCGCAAATTTTAAATACGCCAGGGATTGCCTTTTCTATAGTAAATTTTGCAAAAAATAATTTTTTACTGTCGCAAATTATAATTACGCCAGGGATTGCCTTTTCTATAGTAAATTTTGCAAAAAATAATTGTTTAGTGTCGCAAATTTTAATTAAGCCAGGGATTGCCTTTTCTATAGTAAATTATTCAAAAAATAATTTTTTACTGTCGCAAATTTTAATTACGCCAGGGATTGCCTTTTGTATAGTAAATTATTCAAAAATTCATTTTTTACTGTCTCAAATTTTAATTACGCCAGGGATTGCCTTTTCTATAGTAAATTATTCAAAAATTAATTTTTTACTGTCTCAAATTATAATTACGCCAGGGATTGCCTTTTCTATAGTAAATTATTCAAAAAATAATTTTTTACTGTCGCAAATTATAATTACGCCTGGGATTGCTTTTTCTATAGTAAATTTTGCAAAAAATAATTGTTTAGTGTCGCAAATTTTAATTACACCAAGGATTGCCTTTTCTATAGTAAATTTTGCAAAAACTAATTTTTTACTGTCGCAAATTTTAAATACGCCACGGATTGCCTTTTCTATAGTAAATGTTGCAAAAAATAATTGTTTAGTGTCGCAAATTTTAATTACGCCAAGGATTGCCTTTTTTATAGTAAATTATTCAAAAAATAATTTTTTACTGTCTCAAATTATAATTACGCCAGGGATTGCCTTTTCTATAGTAAATTATTCAAAAAATAATTTTTTACTGTCGCAAATTATAATTACGCCTGGGATTGCCTTTTCTATAGTAAATTTTGCAAAAAATAATTGTTTAGTGTCGCAAATTTTAATTACACCAAGGATTGCCTTTTCTATAGTAAATTTTGCAAAAACTAATTTTTTACTGTCTCAAATTTTAATTACGCCAGGGATTGCCTTTTCTATAGTAAATTATTCAAAAATTCATTTTTTACTGTCGCAAATTATAATTACGCCAGGGATTGCCTTTTCTATAGTAAATTTTGCAAAAAATAATTTTTTACTGTTGCAAATTTTAAATACGCCAGGGATTGCCTTTTGTATAGTAAATTTTGCAAAAACTAATTTTTTACTGTCGCAAATTTTAATTACGCCAGGGATTGCCTTTTCTATAGTAAATTATTCAAAAAATAATTTTATACTGTCGCAAATTTTAATTACGCCAGGGATTGCCTTTTCTATAGTAAATTATTCATAAATTCATTTTTTACTGTCTCAAATTTTAATTACGCCAGGAATTGCCTTTTCTATAGTAAATTTTGCAAAAAATAATTGTTTAGTGTCGCAAATTTTAATTACGCCAGGGATTGCCTTTACTATAGTAAATTTTGCAAAAAATAATTGTTTAGTGTCGCAAATTTTAATTACGCCAGGGATTGCCTTTTCTATAGTAAATTATTCAAAATTTCATTTTTTACTGTCTCAAATTTTAATTACGCCAGGGATTGCCTTTTCTATAGTAAATTATTCAAAAAATAATTTTATAATGTCGCAAATTATAATTACGCCAGGGATTGCCTTTTCTATAGTAAATTATTCAAAAACTAATTGTTTAGTGTCGCAAATTTTAATTACGCCAGGGATTGCCTTTTCTATAGTAAATTATTCAAAAAATAATTTTATACTGTCGCAAATTTTAATTACGCCAGGGATTGCCTTTTCTATAGTAAATTATTCAAAAATTCATTTTTTATTGTCTCAAATTTTAATTACGCCAGGGATTGCCTTTTCTATAGTAAATTTTGCAAAAAATAATTGTTTAGTCTCGCAAATTTTAATTACGCCAGGGATTGCCTTTTCTATAGTAAATTTTGCAAAAAATAATTGTTTAGTGTCGCAAATTTTAATTACGCCAGGGATTGCCTTTTCTATAGTAAATTATTCAAAAAATAATTTTTTCTGTCTCAAATTTTAATTACGCCAGGGATTGCCTCTTCTATAGTAAATTATTCAAAAAATAATTTTTTACTGTCGCAAATTTTAATTACGCCAGGGATTGCCTTTTCTATAGTAAATTATTCAAAAATTAATTTTTTTCTGTCGCAAATTTTAATTACGCCAGGGATTGCCTTTTCTATAGTAAATTATTCAAAAATTCATTTTTTACTGTCGCAAATTTTAATTACGCCAGGGATTGCCTTTCGTATAGTAAATTATTCAAAAAATAATTTTTTACTGTCTCAAATTTTAATTACGCCAGGGATTGCCTTTTCTATAGTAAATTTTGCAAAAAATAATTGTTTAGTGTCGCAAATTTTAATTACGCCAGGGATTGCCTTTTCTATAGTAAATTTTGCAAAAAATAATTTTTTACTGTCGCAAATTATAATTACGCCAGGGATTGCCTTTTCTATAGTAAATTATTCAAAAATTAATTTTTTACTGTCGCAAATTTTAATTACGCCAAGGATTGCCTTTTCTATAGTAAATTATTCAAAAATTAATTTTTTTCTGTCGCAAATTTTAATTACGCCAGGGATTGCCTTTTCTATAGTAAATTTTGCAAAAAATAATTGTTTACTGTCGCAAATTTTAATTACGCCAGGGATTGCCTTTTCTATAGTAAATTATTCAAAAAATAATTTTTTACTGTCTCAAATTTTAATTAGGACAGGGATTGCCTTTTCTATAGTAAATTATTCAAAAAATAATTTTATACTGTCTCAAATTTTAATTACGCCAGGGATTGCCTTTTCTATAGTAAATTATTCAAAAAATAATTGTTTAGTGTCGCTAATTTTAATTACGCCAGGGATTGCCTTTTCTATAGTAAATTATTCAAAAAATAATTTTTTACTGTCGCAAATTATAATTACGCCAGGGATTGCCTTTTCTATAGTAAATTATTCAAAAAATAATTTTTTACTGTCGCAAATTATAATTACGCCAGGGAATGCATTTTCTATAGTAAATTATTCAAAAAATAATTTTATACTGTCGCAAATTTTAATTACGCCAGGGATTGCCTTTTCTATAGTAAATTTTGCAAAAAATAATTTTTTACTGTCGAAAATTTTAATTACGCCAGGGATTGCCTTTTCTATAGTAAATTATTCAAAAAATAATTTTTTACTGTCTCAAATTTTAATTACGCCAGGGATTGCCTTTTCTATAGTAAATTATTCAAAAATTAATTTTTTACTGTCGCAAATTTTAATTACGCCAAGGATTGCCTTTTCTATAGTAAATTATTCAAAAATTAATTTTTTTCTGTCGCAAATTTTAATTACGCCAGGGATTGCCTTTTCTATAGTAAATTTTGCAAAAAATAATTGTTTACTGTCGCAAATTTTAATTACGCCAGGGATTGCCTTTTCTATAGTAAATTATTCAAAAAATAATTTTTTACTGTCTCAAATTTTAATTAGGACAGGGATTGCCTTTTCTATAGTAAATTATTCAAAAAATAATTTTATACTGTCTCAAATTTTAATTACGCCAGGGATTGCCTTTTCTATAGTAAATTATTCAAAAAATAATTGTTTAGTGTCGCTAATTTTAATTACGCCAGGGATTGCCTTTTCTATAGTAAATTATTCAAAAAATAATTTTTTACTGTCGCAAATTATAATTACGCCAGGGATTGCCTTTTCTATAGTAAATTATTCAAAAAATAATTTTTTACTGTCGCAAATTATAATTACGCCAGGGAATGCATTTTCTATAGTAAATTATTCAAAAAATAATTTTATACTGTCGCAAATTTTAATTACGCCAGGGATTGCCTTTTCTATAGTAAATTTTGCAAAAAATAATTTTTTACTGTCGAAAATTTTAATTACGCCAGGGATTGCCTTTTCTATAGTAAATTATTCAAAAAATAATTTTTTACTGTCTCAAATTTTAATTACGCCAGGGATTGCCTTTTCTATAGTAAATTATTCAAAAAATAATTTTATACTGTCTCAAATTTTAATTACGCCAGGGATTGCCTTTTCTATAGTAAATTATTCAAAAAATAATTGTTTAGTGTCGCAAATTTTAATTACGCCAGGGATTGCCTTTTCTATAGTAAATTTTGCAAAAAATAATTGTTTACTGTCGCAAATTTTAATTACGCCAGGGATTGCCTTTTCTATAGTAAATTTTGCAAAAAATAATTGTTTAGTGTCGCAAATTTTAATTACGCCAGGGATTGCCTTTTCTATAGTAAATTTTGCAAAAAATAATTGTTTAGTGTCGCAAATTTTAATTACGCCAGGGATTGCCTTTTCTATAGTAAATTATTCAAAAATTCATTTTTTACTGTCTCAAATTTTAATTACGTCAGGGATTGCCTTTTTTTTGTAAATTATTCAAAAAATAATTTTATACTGTCGCAAATTTTAATTACGCCAGGGATTGCCTTTTCTATAGTAAATTATTCAAAAAATAATTTTTTACTGTCGCAAATTATAATTACGCCAGGGATTGCCTTTTCTATAGTAAATTATTCAAAAAATAATTTTTTACTGTTGCAAATTTTAATTACGCCAGGGATTGCCTTTTCTATAGTAAATTTTGCAAAAAATAATTGTTTAGTGTCGCAAATTATAATTACGCCAGGGATTGCCTTTTCTATAGTAAATTATTCTAAAAATAATTTTTTACTGTCGCAAATTTTAATTACGCCAGGGATTGCCTTTTCTATAGTAAATTTTGCAAAAAATAATTGTTTAGTGTCGCAAATTTTAATTACGCCAGGGATTGCCTTTTCTATAGTAAATTATTCAAAAAATAATTTTTTACTGTCGCAAATTATAATTACGCCAAAGATTGCCTTTTCTATAGTAAATTATTCAAAAATAATTTTTTACTGTCGCAAATTTTAATTACGCCAGGTATTGCCTTTTCTATAGTAAATTATGCAAAAAATAATTGTTTAGTGTCGCAAATTTTAATTACACCAGGGATTGCCTTTTCTATAGTAAATTATTCAAAAAATATTTTTTTATAATGTCGCAAATTTTAATTACGCCAGGGATTGCCTTTTCTATAGTAAATTATTCAAAAAATAATTGTTTAGTGTCGCAAATTATAATTACGCCAGGGATTGCCTTTTCTATAGTAAATTATTCAAAAAATAATTTTTTTCTGTCGCAAATTTTAATTACGCCAGGGATTGCCTTTTCTATAGTAAATTATTCAAAATTTCATTTTTTACTGTCTCAAATTTTAAATACGCCAGGGATTGCCTTTTCTATAGTAAATTATTCAAAAAATAATTGTTTAGTGTCGCAAATTTTAATTACGCCAGGGATTGCCTTTTCTATAGTAAATTTTGCAAAAAATAATTGTTTAGTGTCGCAAATTTTAATTACGCCAGGGATTGCCTTTTCTATAGTATAGTAAATTATTCAAAAATTCATTTTTTACTGTCTCAAATTTTAATTACGTCAGGGATTGCCTTTTCTATAGTAAATTATTCAAAAAATAATTTTATACTGTCGCAAATTTTAATTCCGCCAGGGATTGCCTTTTCTATAGTAAATTTTGCAAAAAATAATTGTTTAGTGTCGCAAATTTTAATTACGCCAGGGATTGCCTTTTCTATAGTAAATTATTCAAAAAATAATTTTTTACTGTCGCAAATTTTAATTACGCCAGGGTATGCCTTTTCTATAGTAAATTATTCAAAAAATAATTTTTTACTGTCTCAAATTTTAATTACGCCAGGGATTGCCTTTTATATAGTAAATTATTCAGAAATTAATTTTATACTGTCGCAAATTTTAAATAAGCCAGGGATTGCCTTTTCTATAGTAAATTTTGCAAAAAATAATTGTTTAGTGTCGCAAATTTTAATTACGCCAGGGATTGCCTTTTCTATAGTAAATTATTCAAAAAATAATTTTTTACTGTCGCAAATTTTAATTACGCCAGGGTATGCCTTTTCTATAGTAAATTATTCAAAAAATAATTTTTTACTGTCTCAAATTTTAATTACGCCAGGGATTGCCTTTTATATAGTAAATTATTCAAAAATTAATTTTATACTGTCGCAAATTTTAAATAAGCCAGGGATTGCCTTTTCTATAGTAAATTATTCAAAAAATAATTTTTTACTGTCTCAAATTTTAATTACGCCAGGGATTGCCTTTTCTATAGTAAATTATTCAAAATTCATTTTTTACTGTTGCAAATTTTAAATACGCCAGGGATTGCCTTTTCTATAGTAAATTATTCAAAAAATAATTTTTTACTGTCGCAAATTTTAATTACGCCAGGGTATGCCTTTTCTATAGTAAATTATTCAAAAAATAATTTTTTACTGTCTCAAATTTTAATTACGCCAGGGATTGCCTTTTCTATAGTAAATTATTCAAAAATTAATTTTATACTGTCGCAAATTTTAAATACGCCAGGGATTGCCTTTTGTATAGTAAATTATTCAAAAAATAATTTTTTACTGTCGCAAATTATAATTACGCCAGGGATTGCCTTTTCTATAGTAAATTTTGCAAAAAATAATTGTTTAGTGTCGCAAATTTTAATTACGCCAAGGATTGCCTTTTCTATAGTAAATTATTCAAAAAATAATTTTTTACTGTTGCAAATTTTAAATACGCCAGGGATTGCCTTTTGTATAGTAAATTATTCAAAAAATAATTTTTTTACTGTCGCAAATTTTAATTACGCCAGGGATTGCCTTTTCTATAGTAAATTATTCAAAAATTCATTTTTTACTGTCTCAAATTTTAAATACGCCAGGGATTGCCTTTTCTATAGTAAATTATTCAAAAAATAATTTTATACTGTCGCAAATTTTAAATACGACAGGGATTGCCTTTTCTATAGTAAATTTTGCAAAAAAGTAATTGTTTAGTGTCGCAAATTTTAAATACGCCAGGGATTGCCTTTTCTATAGTAAATGTTGCAAAAAATAATTTTTTACTGTTGCAAATTTTAAATACGCCAGGGATTGCCTTTTGTATAGTAAATTATTCAAAAAATATTTTTTTACTGTCGCAAATTTTAATTACGCCAGGGATTGCCTTTTCTATAGTAAATTATTCAAAAATTCATTTTTTACTGTCTCAAATTTTAAATACGCCAGGGATTGCCTTTTCTATAGTAAATTATTCAAAAAATAATTTTATACTGTCGCAAATTATAAATACGCCAGGGATTGCCTTTTCTATAGTAAATTTTGCAAAAAATAATTGTTTAGTGTCGCAAATTTTAATTACGGCAGGGATTGCCTTTTCTATAGTAAATTATTCAAAAAATAATTTTTTACTGCCGCAAATTTTAATTACGCCAGGGATTGCCTTTTCTATAGTAAATTATTCAAAAAATAATTTTTTACTGTCTCAAATTTTAATTACGCCAGGGATTGCCTTTTCTATAGTAAATTATTCAAAAATTAATTTTATACTGTCGCAAATTTTAAATACGCCAGGGATTGCCTTTTCTATAGTAAATTTTGCAAAAAATAATTTGTCTCAAATTTTAATTACGCCAGGGATTGCCTTTTCTATAGTAAATTATTCAAAAAATAATTTTTTTACTGTCGCAAATTTTAATTACGCCAGGGATTGCCTTTTATATAGTAAATTATTCAAAAAATAATTTTATACTGTCGCAAATTTTAAATACGCCAGGGATTGCCTTTTTTATAGTAAATTTTGCAAAAAATAATTGTTTAGTGTCGCAAATTTTAAATACGCCAGGGATTGCCTTTTCTATAGTTAATTATTCAAAAACTAATTTTTTACTGTCGCAAATTTTAATTACGCCTGGGATTGCCTTTACTATAGTAAATTATTCAAAAAATAATTTTTTCTGTCACAAATTTTAATTACGCCAGGGATTGCCTTTTATATAGTAAATTATTCAAAAAATAATTTTTTACTGTTGCAAATTTTAAATACGCCAGGGATTGCCTTTTCTATAGTAAATTATTCAAAAAATAATTTTTTACTGTCGCAAATTTTAATTACGCCAGGGATTGCCTTTTCTATAGTAAATTATTCAAAAATTCATTTTTTACTGTCTCAAATTTTAAATACGCCAGGGATTGCCTTTTCTATAGTAAATTATTCAAAAAATAATTTTATACTGTCGCAAATTTTAAATACGCCAGGGATTGCCTTTTCTATAGTAAATTTTGCAAAAAATAATTGTTTAGTGTCGCAAATTTTAAATACGCCAGGGATTGCCTTTTCTATAGTAAATTATTCAAAAATTCATTTTTTACTGTCGCAAATTTTAATTACGCCAGGGATTGCCTTTTCTATAGTAAATTATTCAAAAACTAATTTTTTACTGTCGCAAATTTTAATTACGCCAGGGATTGCCTTTTCTATAGTAAATTATTCAAAATTAATTTTATACTGTCGCAAATTTTAAATTCGCCAGGGATTGCCTTTTCTATAGTAAATTTTGCAGAAAATAATTGTTTAGGGTCGCAAATTTTAATTACGCCAGGGATTGCCTTTTCTATAGTAAATTATTCAAAAAATAATTTTTTACTGTCGCAAATTTTAATTACGCCAGGGATTGCCTTTTCTTTAGTAAATTATTCAAAAAATAATTTTTTACTGTCTCAAATTTTAATTACGCCAGGGATTGCCTTTTCTATAGTAAATTATTCAAAAATTACTTTTATACTGTCGCAAATTTTAAATACGCCAAGGATTGCCTTTTCTATTGTAAATTTTGCAAAAAATAATTTTTTACTGTCTCAAATTTTAATTACGCCAGGGATTGCCTTTTCTATAGTAAATTATTCAAAAAATAATTTTTTACTGTCGCAAATTTTAATTACGCCAGGGATTGCCTTTTCTATAGTAAATTATTCAAAAAATAATTTTTTACTGTCTCAAATTTTAATTACGCCAGGGATTGCCTTTTCTATAGTAAATTATTCAAAAATTAATTTTTTATTGTCTCAAATTATAATTACGCCAGGGATTGCCTTTTCTATAGTAAATTATTCAAAAAATAATTTTTTACTGTCTCAAATTTTAATTACGCCAGCGATTGCCTTTTCGATAGTAAATTATTCAAAAATTAATTTTATACTGTCGCAAATTTTAAATACGCCAGGGATTGCCTTTTCTATAGTAAATTTTGCAAAAAATAATTTTTTACTGTCGCAAATTATAATTACGCCAGGGATTGCCTTTTCTATAGTAAATTTTGCAAAAAATAATTGTTTAGTGTCGCAAATTTTAATTAAGCCAGGGATTGCCTTTTCTATAGTAAATTATTCAAAAAATAATTTTTTACTGTCGCAAATTTTAATTACGCCAGGGATTGCCTTTTGTATAGTAAATTATTCAAAAATTCATTTTTTACTGTCTCAAATTTTAATTACGCCAGGGATTGCCTTTTCTATAGTAAATTATTCAAAAACTAATTTTTTACTGTCTCAAATTATAATTACGCCAGGGATTGCCTTTTCTATAGTAAATTATTCAAAAAATAATTTTTTACTGTCGCAAATTATAATTACGCCTGGGATTGCCTTTTCTATAGTAAATTTTGCAAAAAATAATTGTTTAGTGTCGCAAATTTTAATTACACCAAGGATTGCCTTTTCTATAGTAAATTTTGCAAAAACTAATTTTTTACTGTCGCAAATTTTAAATACGCCACGGATTGCCTTTTCTATAGTAAATGTTGCAAAAAATAATTGTTTAGTGTCGCAAATTTTAATTACGCCAAGGATTGCCTTTTTTATAGTAAATTATTCAAAAAATAATTTTTTACTGTCTCAAATTTTAATTACGCCAGGGATTGCCTTTTCTATAGTAAATTATTCAAAAAATAATTTTTTACTGTCTCAAATTTTAATTACGCCAGCGATTGCCTTTTCTATAGTAAATTATTCAAAAATTAATTTTATACTGTCGCAAATTTTAAATACGCCAGGGATTGCCTTTTCTATAGTAAATTTTGCAAAAAATAATTTTTTACTGTCGCAAATTATAATTACGCCAGGGATTGCCTTTTCTATAGTAAATTTTGCAAAAAATAATTGTTTATTGTCGCAAATTTTAATTAAGCCAGGGATTGCCTTTTCTATAGTAAATTATTCAAAAAATAATTTTTTACTGTCGCAAATTTTAATTACGCCAGGGATTGCCTTTTGTATAGTAAATTATTCAAAAATTCATTTTTTACTGTCTCAAATTTTAATTACGCCAGGGACTGCCTTTTCTATAGTAAATTATTCAAAAATTAATTTTTTACTGTCTCAAATTATAATTACGCCAGGGATTGCCTTTTCTATAGTAAATTATTCAAAAAATAATTTTTTACTGTCGCAAATTATAATTACGCCTGGGATTGCCTTTTCTATAGTAAATTTTGCAAAAAATAATTGTTTAGTGTCGCAAATTTTAATTACACCAAGGATTGCCTTTTCTATAGTAAATTTTGCAAAAACTAATTTTTTACTGTCGCAAATTTTAAATACGCCACGGATTGCCTTTTCTATAGTAAATGTTGCAAAAAATAATTGTTTAGTGTCGCAAATTTTAATTACGCCAAGGATTGCCTTTTTTATAGTAAATTATTCAAAAAATAATTTTTTACTGTCTCAAATTATAATTACGCCAGGGATTGCCTTTTCTATAGTAAATTATTCAAAAAATAATTTTTTACTGTCGCAAATTATAATTACGCCTGGGATTGCCTTTTCTATAGTAAATTTTGCAAAAAATAATTGTTTAGTGTCGCAAATTTTAATTACACCAAGGATTGCCTTTTCTATAGTAAATTTTGCAAAAACTAATTTTTTACTGTCTCAAATTTTAATTACGCCAAGGATTGCCTTTTCTATAGTAAATTATTCAAAAATTCATTTTTTACTGTCGCAAATTATAATTACGCCAGGGATTGCCTTTTCTATAGTAAATTTTGCAAAAAATAATTTTTTACTGTTGCAAATTTTAAATACGCCAGGGATTGCCTTTTGTATAGTAAATTTTGCAAAAACTAATTTTTTACTGTCGCAAATTTTAATTACGCCAGGGATTGCCTTTTCTATAGTAAATTATTCAAAAAATAATTTTATACTGTCGCAAATTTTAATTACGCCAGGGATTGCCTTTTCTATAGTAAATTATTCAAAAATTCATTTTTTACTGTCTCAAATTTTAATTACGCCAGGAATTGCCTTTTCTATAGTAAATTTTGCAAAAAATAATTGTTTAGTGTCGCAAATTTTAATTACGCCAGGGATTGCCTTTTCTATAGTAAATTATTCAAAAATTCATTTTTTACTGTCGCAAATTATAATTACGCCAGGGATTGCCTTTTCTATAGTAAATTTTGCAAAAAATAATTTTTTACTGTTGCAAATTTTAAATACGCCAGGGATTGCCTTTTGTATAGTAAATTATTCAAAAATTCATTTTTTACTGTCGCAAATTTTAATTACGCCAGGGATTGCCTTTTATATAGTAAATTATTCAAAAAATAATTTTTTACTATCTCAAATTTTAATTACGCCAGGGATTGCCTTTTCTATAGTAAATTATTCAAAAAATAATTTTTTACTATCTCAAATTTTAATTACGCCAGGGATTGCCTTTTCTATAGTAAATTATTCAAAAAATAATTTTTTACTGTCTCAAATTTTAATTACGCCAGAGATTGCCTTTTCTATAGTAAATTTTGCAAAAACTAATTTTTTACTGTCGCAAATTTTAATTACGCCAGGGATTGCCTTTTCTATAGTAAATTATTCAAAAAATAATTTTATAATGTCGCAAATTATAATTACGCCAGGGATTGCCTTTTCTATAGTAAATTTTGCAAAAAATAATTGTTTAGTGTCGCAAATTTTAATTACGCCAAGGATTGCCTTTTCTATAGTAAATTATTCAAAAAATAATTTTTTCTGTCTCAAATTTTAATTACGCCAGGGATTGCCTTTTCTATAGTAAATTATTCAAAAAATAATTTTTTACTGTCGCAAATTTTAATTACGCCAGGGATTGCCTTTTCTATAGTAAATTATTCAAAAATTAATTTTTTTCTGTCGCAAATTTTAATTACGCCAGGGATTGCCTTTTCTATAGTAAATTATTCAAAAATTCATTTTTTACTGTCGCAAATTTTAATTACGCCAGGGATTGCCTTTCGTATAGTAAATTATTCAAAAAATAATTTTTTACTGTCTCAAATTTTAATTACGCCAGGGATTGCCTTTTCTATAGTAAATTTTGCAAAAAATAATTGTTTAGTGTCGCAAATTTTAATTACGCCAGGGATTGCCTTTTCTATAGTAAATTTTGCAAAAAATAATTTTTTACTGTCGCAAATTATAATTACGCCAGGAATTGCCTTTTCTATAGTAAATTATTCAAAAATTAATTTTTTACTGTCGCAAATTTTAATTACGCCAAGGATTGCCTTTTCTATAGTAAATTATTCAAAAATTAATTTTTTTCTGTCGCAAATTTTAATTACGCCAGGGATTGCCTTTTCTATAGTAAATTTTGCAAAAAATAATTGTTTAGTGTCGCAAATTTTAATTACGCCAGGGATTGCCTTTTCTATAGTACATTATTCAAAAAATAATTTTTTACTGTCGCAAATTTTAATTACGCCAGGGATTGCCTTTTGCATAGTAAATTATTCAAAAATTCATATTTTACTGTCTCAAATTTTAATTACGCCAGGGATTGCCTTTTCTATAGTAAATTATTCAAAAATTAATTTTTTACTGTCTCAAATTATAATTACGCCAGGGATTGCCTTTTCTATAGTAAATTATTCAAAAAATAATTTTTTACTGTCGCAAATTATAATTACGCCAGGGATTGCCTTTTCTATAGTAAATTTTGCAAAAAATAATTGTTTAGTGTCGCAAATTTTAATTACACCAAGGATTGCCTTTTCTATAGTAAATTTTGCAAAAACTAATTTTTTACTGTCGCAAATTTTAAATACGCCAGGGATTGCCTTTTCTATAGTAAATGTTGCAAAAAATAATTGTTTGGTGTCGCAAATTTTAATTACGCCAAGGATTGCCTTTTTTATAGTAAATTATTCAAAAAATAATTGTTTAGTGTCGCAAATTTTAATTACGCCAGGGATTGCCTTTTCTATAGTAAATTATTCAAAAATTCATTTTTTACTGTCTCAAATTTTAATTACGCCAGGGATTGCCTTTTCTATAGTAAATTATTCAAAAATTCATTTTTTACTGTCGCAAATTATAATTACGCCAGGGATTGCCTTTTCTATAGTAAATTTTGCAAAAAATAATTTTTTACTGTTGCAAATTTTAAATACGCCAGGGATTGCCTTTTGTATAGTAAATTATTCAAAAATTCATTTTTTACTGTCGCAAATTTTAATTCCGCCAGGGATTGCCTTTTATATAGTAAATTATTCAAAAAATAATTTTTTACTATCTCAAATTTTAATTACGCCAGGGATTGCCTTTTCTATAGTAAATTATTCAAAAAATAATTTTTTACTATCTCAAATTTTAATTACGCCAGGGATTGCCTTTTCTATAGTAAATTATTCAAAAAATAATTTTTTACTGTCTCAAATTTTAATTACGCCAGGGATTGCCTTTTCTATAGTAAATTTTGCAAAAACTAATTTTTTACTGTCGCAAATTTTAATTACGCCAGGGATTGCCTTTTCTATAGTAAATTATTCAAAAAATAATTTTATACTGTCGCAAATTTTAATTACGCCAGGGATTGCCTTTTCTATAGTAAATTATTCAAAAATTCATTTTTTACTGTCTCAAATTTTAATTACGCCAGGGATTGCCTTTTCTATAGTAAATTTTGCAAAAAATAATTGTTTAGTGTCGCAAATTTTAATTACGCCAGGGATTGCCTTTACTATAGTAAATTTTGCAAAAAATAATTGTTTAGTGTCGCAAATTTTAATTACGCCAGGGATTGCCTTTTCTATAGTAAATTATTCAAAAATTCATTTTATACTGTCGCAAATTTTAATTACGCCAGGGATTGCCTTTTCTATAGTAAATTATTCAAAAATTCATTTTATACTGTCGGAAATTATAATTACGCCAGGGATTGCCTTTTCTATAGTAAATTATTCAAAAACTAATTGTTTAGTGTCGCAAATTTTAATTACGCCAGGGATTGCCTTTTCTATAGTAAATTATTCAAAAAATAATTTTATACTGTCGCAAATTTTAATTACGCCAGGGATTGCCTTTTCTATAGTAAATTATTCAAAAATTCATTTTTTACTGTCGCAAATTTTAATTACGCCAGGGATTGCCTTTTCTATAGTAAATTATTCAAAAATTAATTTTTTTCTGTCGCAAATTTTAATTACGCCAGAGATTGCCTTTTCTATAGTAAATTATTCAAAAATTCATTTTTTACTGTCGCAAATTTTAATTACGCCAGGGATTGCCTTTTGTATAGTAAATTATTCAAAAAATAATTTTTTACTGTCTCAAATTTTAATTACGCCAGGGATTGCCTTTTCTATAGTAAATTTTGCAAAAAATAATTGTTTAGTGTCGCAAATTTTAATTACGCCAGGGATTGCCTTTTCTATAGTAAATTTTGCAAAAAATTATTTTTTACTGTCGCAAATTATAATTACGCCAGGGATTGCCTTTTCTATAGTAAATTATTCAAAAATTCATTTTTTACTGTCGCAAATTTTAATTACGCCAAGGATTGCCTTTTCTATAGTAAATTATTCAAAAATTAAATTTTTTCTGTCGCAAATTTTAATTACGCCAGGGATTGCCTTTTCTGTAGTAAATTTTGCAAAAAATAATTGTTTAGTGTCGCAAATTTTAATTACGCCAGGGATTGCCTTTTCTATAGTACATTATTCAAAAATTCATTTTTTACTGTCTCAAATTTTAAATACGCCAGGGATTGCCTTTTCTATAGTAAATTATTCAAAAAATAATTTTTTCTGTCTCAAATTTTAATTACGCCAGGGATTTCCTTTTCTATAGTAAATTTTGCAAAAAATAATTTTTTACTGCCGCAAATTTTAATTACGCCAGGGATTGCCTTTTCTATAGTAAATTATTCAAAAATTCATTTTTTACTGTCGCAGATTTTAATTACGCCAGGGATTGCCTTTTGTATAGTAAATTATTCAAAAAATAATTGTTTAGTGTCGCAAATTTTAATTTCGCCAGGGATTGCCTTTTCTATAGTAAATTTTGCAAAAAATAATTTTATACTGTCGCAAATTATAATTACGCCAGGGATTGCCTTTTCTATAGTAAATTATTCAAAAATTCATTTTTTACTGTCTCAAATTTTAATTACGCCAGGGATTGCCTTTTCTATAGTAAATTATTCAAAAAATAATTTTATACTGTCGCAAATTATAATTACGCCAGGGATTGCCTTTTCTATAGTAAATTATTCAAAATCTAATTGTTTAGTGTCGCAAATTTTAATTACGCCAGGGATTGCCTTTTCTATAATAAATTATTCAAAAAATAATTTTAGACTGTCGCAAATTTTAATTACGCCAGGGATTGCCTTTTCTATAGTAAATTATTCAAAAATTCATTTTTTACTGTCTCAAATTTTAATTACGCCAGGGATTGCCTTTTCTATAGTAAATTTTGCAAAAAATAATTGTTTAGTGTCGCAAATTTTAATTACGCCAGGGATTGCCTTTTCTATAGTAAATTATTCAAAAATTCATTTTTTACTGTCTCTAATTTTAATTACGCCAGGGATTGCCTTTTCTATAGTAAATTATTCAAAAAATAATTTTTTCTGTCACAAATTTGAATTACGCCAGGGATTGCCTTTTCTATATTAAATTTTGCAAAAATAAATTTTTACTGTCGCAAATTTTAATTACGCCAGGGATTGCCTTTTGTATAGTAAATTATTCAAAAAATAATTTTATACTGTCGCAAATTTTAAATACGCCAGTGATTGCCTTTTCTATAGTAAATTATTCAAAAATTAATTTTTTACTGTCGCAAATTATAATTACGCCAGGGATTGCCTTTTCTATAGTAAATTATTCAAAAATTCATTTTTTACTGTCTCAAATTTTAATTACGCCAGGGATTGCCTTTTCTATAGTAAATTTTGCAAAAAATAATTGTTTAGTGTCGCAAATTTTAAGTACG
The DNA here is from genome assembly GCA_963930735.1 of Dioctria linearis. Classification (NCBI taxonomy): domain Eukaryota; kingdom Metazoa; phylum Arthropoda; class Insecta; order Diptera; family Asilidae; genus Dioctria; species Dioctria linearis. Next base: position 37,606 of record CAWVNZ010000680.1, read on the forward strand.
CCAGGGATTGCCTTTTCTATAGTAAATTATTCAAAAATTCATTTTTTACTGTCTCAAATTTTAATTACGCCAGGGATTGCCTTTTCTATAGTAAATTATTCAAAAAATAATTTTTTCTGTCACTAATTTTAATTACGCCAGGGATTGCCTTTTGTATAGTAAATTATTCAAAAAATAATTATTTAGTGTCGCAAATTTTAATTACGCCAGGGATTGCCTTTTCTATAGTAAATTATTCAAAAAATAATTTTATTCTGTCGCAAATTTTAATTACGCCAGGGATTGCCGTTTCTATAGTAAATTATTCAAAAATTCATTTTTTACTGTCTCAAATTTTAATTACGCCAGGGATTGCCTTTTCTATAGTAAATTTTGCAAAAAATAATTGTTTAGTGTCGCAAATTTTAATTACGCCAGGGATTGCCTTTTCTATAGTAAATTATTCAAAAATTAACTTTTTACTGTCTCAAATTATAATTACGCCAGGGATTGCCTTTTCTATAGTAAATTATTCAAAAATTCATTTTTTACTGTCTCAAATTTTAATTACGCCAGGGATTGCCTTTTCTATAGTAAATTATTCAAAAATTAATTTTATACTGTCGCAAATTTTAAATAAGCCAGGGATTGCCTTTTCTATAGTAAATTTTGCAAAAAATAATTGTTTAGTGTCGCAAATTTTAATTACGCCAGGGATTGCCTTTTCTATAGTAAATTTTGCAAAAAATAATTTTTTACTGTCGCAAATTTTAATTACGCCAGGGATTGCCTTTGGTATAGTAAATTATTCAAAAATTCATTTTTTCTGTCACAAATTTTAATTACGCCAGGGATTGCCTTTTGTATAGTAAATTATTCAAAAAATAATTTTCTCTGTCACAAATTTTAATTACGCCAGGGATTGCCTTTTCTATAGTAAATTATTCATAAAATAATTTTTTACTGTCGCAAATTTTAATTACGCCAGGGATTGCCTTTTGTATAGTAAATTATTCAAAAAATAATTTTATACTGTCGCAAATTTTAAATTCGCCAGGGATTGCTTTTTCTATAGTAAATTATTCCAAAAATTAATTTTTTAATGTCGCAAATTTTAAATACGCCAGGGATTGCCTTTTCTATAGTAAATTATTCAAAAATTAATTTTTTACTGTCTCAATTTATAATTACGCCAGGGATTGCCTTTTCTATAGTAAATTATTCAAAAAATAATTTTATACTGTCGCAAATTATAATTACGCCAGGGATTGCCTTTTCTATAGTAAATTATTCAAAAAATAATTTTTTAGTGTCGCAAATTTTAATTACGCCAGGGATTGCCTTTTCTATAGTAAATTATTCAAAAAATAATTTTATACTGTCGCAAATTTTAATTGCGCCAGGGATTGCTTTTTCTATAGTAAATTATTCAAAAATTCATTTTTTACTGTCTCAAATTTTAATTACGCCAGGTATTGCCTTTTCTATAGTAAATTTTGCAAAAAATTATTGTTTAGTGTCGCAAATTTTAATTACGCCAGGGATTGCCTTTTCTATAGTAAATTATTCAAAAATTCATTTTTTACTGTCTCAAATTTTAATTACGCCAGGTATTACCTTTTCTATAGTAAATTATTCAAAAAATAATTTTTTCTGTCACAAATTTTAATTACGCCAGGGATTGCCTTTTGTATAGTAAATTATTCAAAAAATAATTGTTTAGTGTCGCAAATTTTAACTACGCCAGGGATTGCCTTTTCTATAGTAAATTATTCAAAAAATAATTTTATACTGTCGCAAATTTTAATTACGCCAGGGATTGCCGTTTCTATAGTAAATTATTCAAAAATTCATTTTTTACTGTCTCAAATTTTATTTACGCCAGGGATTTCCTTTTCTATAGTAAATTTTGCAAAAAATAATTGTTTAATGTCGCAAATTTTAATTACGCCAGGGATTGCCTTTTCTATAGTAAATTATTCAAAAATTAATTTTTTACTGTCGCAAATTTTAATTACGCCAGGGATTGCCGTTTCTATAGTAAATTTTGCAAAAAATAATTTTTTACTGTCGCAAATTTTAATTACGCCAGGGATTGCCTTTTCTATAGTAAATTATTCAAAAATTCATTTTTTACTGTCGCAGATTTTAATTACGCCAGGGATTGCCTTTTGTATAGTAAATTATTCAAAAAATAATTGTTTAGTGTCGCAAATTTTAATTACGCCAGGGATTGCCTTTTCTATAGTAAATTTTGCAAAAAATAATTTTTTACTGTCGCAAATTATAATTACGCCAGGGATTGCCTTTTCTATAGTAAATTATTCAAAAATTCATTTTTTACTGTCTCAAATTTTAATTACGCCAGGGATTGCCTTTTCTATAGTAAATTATTCAAAAAATAATTTTATACTGTCGCAAATTATTATTACGCCAGGGGATTGCCTTTTCTATAGTAAATTATTCAAAAACTAATTGTTTAGTGTCGCAAATTTAATTACGCCAGGGATTGCCTTTCTATAATAAATTATTCAAAAAATAATTTTATACTGTCGCAAATTTTAATTACGCCAGGGATTGCCTTTTCTATAGTAAATTATTCAAAAATTCATTTTTTACTGTCTCAAATTTTAATTACGCCAGGGATTGCCTTTTCTATAGTAAATTTGCAAAAATAATTGTTTAGTGTCGCAAATTTTAATTACGCCAGGGATTGCCTTTTCTATAGTAAATTATTCAAAAATTCATTTTTTACTGTCTCAAATTTTAATTACGCCAGGGGATTGCCTTTTCTATAGTAAATTATTCAAAAAATAATTTTTTCTGTCACAAATTTGAATTACGCCAGAGATTGCCTTTTCTATAGTAAATTTTGGCAAAAAATAATTTTTTACTGTCGCAAATTTTAATTACGCCAGGGATTGCCTTTTGTATAGTAAAATTATTCAAAAAATAATTTTATACTGTCGCAAATTTTAAATACGCCAGGGATTGCCTTTTCTATAGTAATATATTCAAAAATTAATTTTTTACTGTCGCAAATTATAATTACGCCAGGGATTGCCTTTTCTATAGTAAATTATTCAAAAATTCATTTTTTACTGTCTCAAATTTTAATTACGCCAGGGATTGCCTTTTCTATAGTAAATTATTCAAAAAATAATTTTATACTGTCGAAAATTATAATTACGCCAGGGATTGCCTTTTCTATAGTAAATTATTCAAAAACTAATTGTTTAGTGTCGCAAATTTTAATTACGCCAGGGATTGCCTTTTCTATAGTAAATTATTCAAAAAATAATTTTATACTGTCGCAAATTTTAATTACGCCAGGGATTGCCTTTTTCTATAGTAAATTATTCAAAAATTCATTTTTTACTGTCTCAAATTTTAATTACGCCAGGGATTGCCTTTTC
>CAWVNZ010000681.1:0-60841 GCA_963930735.1 Dioctria linearis
TAATACTAAGTCACCATATACTGATAAATTTGCAGCGCACTCATTCGACTGTTGTCATTCTCTAGTCAGTTTGGCGAGTATGAATCCTTTTTCCTGTGGACCTTGGAGCAATCACAACTTGCACGGAATATTAGTGAATTGCAAGGGAGCTTCTTAATATGTATAACAACTGCTCGTGGCCATTTTCTTAGTTGATTTTTTGTTTTGCCATTAATTAATTTTCGTAGGATACCATGAAACCACTGGGTTGGAAAAAAAAACAAAAAGGGGCGCGTGCTTCCTCTAAAAGAGTTTCTAACTAAATACGACAAAATTATGTAGGACATTTTTGCAACTGCCAATTTTCTTGTTGAGCCGCTTTTTTTCGAAATCAAACAATTTTTGTTTTTATTAAAATCTGAAAGTATTCCATCCCTCCCCCTCCTCATAACCCCTAACGATAGTACTCGGTCTACTACAAAAGAAGTGACAACTCTTTGATGAGAGTGAATTAAGGTGTTGTTAGCTCTTATGATGTGTCTTAATTAGCTCTGCCTTTCTCTTTGGAATCTTTTGTGTACCTAGCTGAAATTCTTGAGATTCTTGAAAGAAAATCATCTGCAAACACGATCCTGTGGATTATTGTTTGTAGCGAGCTGGACGAGCTTTGTATGTACATATGTATGTATTTATGTAAGGTGAGACAATATTAGTTATATACTTAGAGTAGTAGAACAGAAGAACATTATTATAGTTGACAATTTGTGAGAGTGGGTGGCTTATGCTTATATGTTTGTTGCATTTTGAATGCACTTTGTTCCATTAATTGGAAAACACCGGTAATTGTATACCTGGCATGCCTGGAATTGCTGCATTGTTTTGACATGTTTTCTGAGTTTGTCTATGACCTCAAGTGGAAAGTTTTCTATTGTCGAAGAGCATCTTAATTAGTTTTAAGAGATACTAATGAAGGAGCATAACTATACTCTCTAGAGAGTAGGTACATAGGTTAGTTGTATGCCGCAACATTTTTTTCTGTACCTACAACTTGTAATATTTTGTTTGTGAAAATACTCAGATTTTTATGCTTTATTATATTCACCTCGAGGATATTTATACCATGCTAAAGAGAAAAATTCTTAATTCTTCGAGTTAATTTTCTTTTGAATTAAGAAAACAAAAGATTGAACTAGTTTATGGTTTTTGTCCAATAATATAATTCGTTTCAATTTGTTTTTATGTTAAACACGATATCTCCATGTGGCAACATAGTGAAGATTGTATGAAAAGGGAGGGAGGGGGGGGGGGGGGTCGGAGGGTTGGATAAACTCAATAAAATTTTTATTTTCCCCGACTATTGCTTTATATGTTAATATCAAATTACCATAGTAACAACATAATGACCCAAAACTGGACAGAAGATAGCTCAATCCAGTTTACAAAACTTACAGCGGCTTGCTTAAGAGTAAGCGATGCCATGCATACGGACCCAACTCCAGACATAGAGGCTTTACTTTACTACTTCTTCTACATATGAATGTTAGGAGGCTAATTCTCAGTGTAATAAGATAGCAAGGGCTAAATCCCCTGAGTACAGGCAACCTGGTTGGCCACCTAAATCGTTATTACTTTGAATCGCCATTTAAGGTGATTTTAGGAGATCATCTATGTGACACTCTAGGAACTTACCATTTGAATAAGGATCTCGTAAATAGTACACGCATGGACTGAAAAAGGAAGGTAGAGCAGGAGTGTGCATATATGGGCCAAAATATCATCTCGCAAAAGCAACTGAGGTCTGACAAATAATTATCAGGCAGAAATACACGTCACAGAGCTCTGCGCTCGCGAAATAATTCATAAGAATACGTGAAGCAAAAATATACATAATATCACACAGCCAAGTAGAACTCCTAGCGTTAAATTCGTTAGCAGCCAGCTGAAACAAAAAAGATTACCCTGATTTGGGTGCCAGGATCATCTTAAAAAGATGGGTTGATAATGAGACCTGTTGCTTGAATATGGTTGACGATGAGACTTCTGAACTCGCCTATGTGACTATGAAGATCTGGGCATCTAAGGCTAGAATATCTAGAAAAGGCATTCCTATTCTGCCATTGCCAGAGGATGTTGCAGAGATTGCCCCCAAGAATGTTATAGGTTTTTTAAAAGACTTTTTGTTCGAATGGCCACTCTATGGCACTTCGGGGTGATGCCCCAAAATATCTTATAGATTACGGTACCTAGATGAGAGGGCATTATCTCTGTCTGCATTCCCAATACAATAATAATACAAATCTATATGTAAAAGTAAACAAAGATATCAACAAATGGCTTATTTCTTACACTTGTGGCCGTATTCACCAAGCCATTTGTTTGAAATTTAATTGATTTAATTTATGTTTAAGTACTCCCGTTTGTGAGAGTTGGGGCCCACTTAAAAAAAAAATAAAGTTAAATCTGCGTTACTATAACATCAAATAACTCAAACTAAATCTTAATTTAATTTTAAGTGTGTCCTAATCCTCTCTTACTGGAATACTAAACATAAATTAAATTAAATTTCAATTAAATGGTTTGGTGAGTACGGCCTTTATAACCGTATTTGTTATTTTTATAATTAAGAGGAGTCAGCACTCAGCACAAGTTTCAATTTAGATACCAGCGAACCTGCAGGCAATATAATTTACTATACGTAGGTTTGTGTCCTGAAAATGAAAAAATTCATTTAAAATTAGCCTAGACCGAGACCACAAGTTACCTTAGAGACATCTAGCATAAAAGACAGAAACCCAACAAGCGACAATTTAAGACGAAAAATTAAAATTTGCAGTTCAAATACATTGACAATTTTTAACGAGAATTAACTTTCCTAAAGTTTTTTTTTTGCACAAAATTGTTAAATATACTATTTTGCTTTGTATTTCAACAACTTTCAACGACATATTGCAATTTCTAGTGGGTGAAATATCAGGAGAAAAAACAAGTACTATTAGAGTCGAATAATTAAAAAAAGCGCCACTAAAATTGAAAAACTCGACGTTATTTGCTAGATCTATGCTTTATCTTTCTAAAATACGCACAATATAAAGAAATGAGAATTCCTATTAACAGGAATTTGATTTAAAAAACTTCAATTTTACCATTTTTTACAAGTTTCCGAGCCAATATCTCAATTCCAATAATTTTATTTTTATTTTTTCCGACGTTATTTACTACACCTCATCAATCATTATTCTGCTACAAATAGTTTGCGAAATATTTGCATTTAAAAATGTATGAAACTTGCAAATTTTTATACTGACTCCTCTTAAAGTGTTTCACAAACCGATAATATGACATAATTCAACTTTAAAAAATTATATGAAATATTTTCATTCCAAAACTAAAAGAAATAAAAATTTATTTCAATGAATAATATTGTATGCATGTGATGTATGTGTATAGGTTTTTCTCAGATTTTGAGTTTGGGACCCCAACTTTGGCTGATCCAAAACCCTCGAGAAACACTTCCAAAGCCACGAAACAGACTCCCTCACTACCAGATCAGAGCCCTAACTTAGTCTTAACTCCTAACATTCTAAAATATTTGCAGTATTCTTACTTATGTAAAACCACTGACATGCATAATATGGACTGACTACGTCCATAGAATACACTGCAAAAAGTGGGATCACTTCTATATAGCGTTCTCTTTCGGTTTAAGCACCAAGTACCAACGGAGAGAGAACTGTAAGCAACAAATAAATAAGTAGGTTCGTCGAAATAAATGTTTTTAAATTAATTATTGGGGTTAATTAGTAATAAAAGTAATTTACCAAAGGCAATATATTCATAGCTACTCAACAGAAATTCGAAAGGTTTTATCAAAATCAGTTTTCAACTTCCCGCCAATGGTTTTTTCAATGTTGGCACTAGCGTAGAACTATTTTTGACACAAAATATTGCACCCACATGAAATAGCATATCGATCCATATATATAAAACTGAGAAAAGTCTGGTTTGGTTGGAACGACTCCTGCAGTTTGCACTATTATTCTATTAAAATTCTTGTAAAAAAATTATATTAAAAAAGGACACATGGTGGAAACCTTCCTAGTACTTCAATACAATACTGCGGTGGCTAAATTAAGCGACAGCGATTTACGGCGCTGGACAAATGGTGCCCCATTTGATATTTTTTTTTCTTTTCTTAAATTTAATTGCAGGATCACCCTTCCTAATTTCAATACTAGAACCGCCCGTGGTTGCGCTAAATCAACCGGGTGCCGTGACCCAGAGAACGCTTCGATCAGTCAGTTCAATGTCAATACACTGACATAAATTGGTACTCATCGAGACAGAATATAATATACTCTGTCTCTTGAGGGCGCTGATTGTCGATTGTCTACTAATCCGTGCATTAAGACTTAATAGCTATTCTCACGAAAAGCCCCGACAGATTTCTGTATATACACGTCGTTGTGTTTGTTTGCAATGTTTGCCTAAATTAATTTAATTCGTAATCGATTTCATTTTGACGTTATGATACATAAATTATTGCACTTTTTATAGTAAGCTCGTCAAATGAAGCTTATGAATACTATGTATGCACCCCCATGAAAATAATCCTGCCGGTGCCCATGCAAATTGGTGAAAGTTTCATCGAAATCGGAGATGGTCGGGTTCAAAGGTGATCGGTTTCATGTGCAATGGCTGTTTCACGATTCGTTTGATTCTGATTTAGCCAAAATCCAAAACCTTTGAAGATTTCAAGTCTTTAATAAAAATGGTAGGGCCTTCATTTATGATTCTGATATAAGAGGGCTTATCTAAAAGAACCCGAAATAAACTTTTATTTTCAGCCAGAACATTTATTTTTAACAGATAATTGAGAAAATATTTTTGTATTAATTTTTACTGTAACAAAGTACCTCCTTCCACTTCAATTTATATATAACATGAAAAATAATATAATAAAAGAATAAAACGAAAAAAAATATCTCATAAACCCGCATTTCATAGCACACCTTTGACCTATAGTCAAAACATAAATTTATTTTTCCCTGCGATTAAATGGTACCTACAGGACGCTCTTTCTCTTCTGGATATGTGCATTGGATGCAGGTCAAGATGAATTCAATAAAAATCATGGAATTTTATTGATTGCACCAAATAGCCAAGTATCGAAATCCCAAAGTGGTTTGTTTTGTAGAGAGTACTACAAAAAAAGAGATGAAGTATGTCGCCTAAAAAGAACACTGAAACTGAATACACCCTCGAGGCGACATTTTACTGACAACGATGACGACCACGACGACGACGGCGACGACGACTACGACTACGACGATGGACATGGACGTCGAATGAATCGAATCACCGCACTCGTAAAAATTGCAGTCGCCCCTTATTCCTTGAATTGCAATGGCAATCAGGGAGGGACGAATTGATTTTTGCACGCCGGCATTTTTATGAGCTGGAAATAATTTTTTCGGTACGTTTTTTTCCCCATTTGCTATTCTTGTGATTTTTTTTTATGGACAATCGAATGGACAATCTACAACACAGCACGTGCTTGTATCATCCTAAAGTTTATTTTTTATTTATTTTGTATCTTTGGTTTTTTATTTTGTGATGTGAGAGAGATTTTGATTAAGTACATTTGATGCTGTGCACGGAGAAAATTTTAGAGACAACAAAATGCATTTGGTAAGGTGGGAAAATTCTTGAACTAATATAATGTTTTTTTGTTTTTTTTTGTGTGGAAAAATTAATTGCAATTAGTGTTACTAGTAATATAAATTTGTTTGTATACCTACATATCTGTTGCGAATTAACAAAAAATCTTAATTAATCGCCCCTGCAGAGCCTAGGAAAAATGTTTTGTTTGAAATTCCGAAAAGACCTAATACCTGATTTGTAAAGCTGAGCGCAAAAGCGGCCTAAGCATATTAATGACTGAAATGAAAAAAACAAAAATACAAATTTACCACTTTTTTTCTTTAAAATTATTAGGTCCTTACTTCGTATCTCAGGATAGCGAAAAATTACTCGCCCTCATAATCGAATACCGTCAGACAACCATCAGGAAGTTAAACAAGGTCCAAAGATTGGCCTGTGTAGGTGTAACTGGTGCCATGCGCACAACATTTATCAACGGTATAGGATCACGACAGAACCTACCGGCACTCAGCAACGTTATTGATAAAGAGCCTGGACTAATGGTGTGCCCAGACAGATAGGTATAGCGAATGTGTAGACTCACTATAACCAAACGAATAGAAGCAAATTGATATAATATCAGATATGATGGTTGTTCAGCACAACCCCTGTCTGCCTCTTATAATAAAGATACCAAATAGAGAGAACTCCAGAAAATGAAGGCCTAATCTGGCGTACCGATGGTTCCAAAAACGGAGAAAGGTGTTGAAGCAGGAATATACTGTGCAAAGCCAAGATCTTATATCTATCAAATCCTAGGAAAAACTCCTCGATATTCCAGGCAGACGTTTATGCCATCAGTAAATGTGCATACGAAAACCTCAGCCGATGCTACACTAACAGGAAAATATACAGGGACATTGAAAGCGATCTCATCACCTGAGGTTAAAACGAAGTTAATATGGGAATTCATTCAAATTAACAAACCTTGGCATTTCAATGGGTGCGAGAACACTCGGCAATTGATGGGAATGATAACGCAGACGTACTGGGCGAAAACCGACCATCTATGCCCCTCATTAGGACTAGAGCCATTTTGCGATATTTATTACAGGTGGATTAATTCTCGTCTACAGCAGACTGAAATTCATTGAAAATAATTTCAATGAATTTCTAAAATGCATAGAAAATGCAGAAAAATCGAACTTTTCGACCCAGCGATCAGAGAGATCTCATCAGTATGGTTATCTCTGATCGCCTACCATTTTTATTACAACACCGTGGAGCTTACCTTCCAAAACTGGATGCAAAACTGAATGAACCAGAGATGGACTTCAATGACAGGCTGCAGACAAGCCAAGAGATTTATTAAACGACCTTCACCAAAGAAGAGCCCGGATTCTAACAGGACACTGCAAACAAAACAAACACATGTTTCGAATAGGTATATAACCTACTGATATCTGTGGTACATATATGTCTCGAAAAGGATGAAACATCGGAGCACGTTCATATTATGCGAATGCGAGGCAATTGCACATTGTAGATTCCGGACTTTGCGTTCATACTTCTTTAAGCCTGCCGACTTCGAAGAAATTTCACCCAATAAAATATTGCTTTTTCTAGGAATTGTGGGATTGTTGTTGGATGAACTATAAAGAAAATGGCGCACAATAACTCAATGAATGGCTGCAGTGCAAAGGCCATCCGCCCCGCTTAATCCTTAATCTTAATATTAACCATGTATTGGCGGTCTTTTCGGATGTACATGAAAAAGGGGTGGAAAATTTACAGAAAAGTAATGCATTTTGGATACAGAGTGTAATAGGTAATGTTTTTTTTTTACGAAAAAACTAATAGTTAAATAAAAAAATGAGTAAAAATTTAGAAATTTCGAATTATCTAGCCCTATCCTCGAAACGAAGGCGAGAAGGAATTAGAAATTTCGCAGGTTAATCTAATAAATGTAAAATAATCGTGATATATGAAAGACACACAAGCCGATTTTATTTGACAGGAAGTAGTTTTGTTTTTTTATTATCGAAACTATCATTTTATTTGACAGAAACTGCAGAAATTTTGCTGTATTGCTTTGACAAAAAACGCTTTTCTTTATGGCAACTGCTTCTATTTATCAGAACTCTATTTCTTTTGACTGACAATACTATTGCATTTCATTGCATAGCAACACATTTATTTCTTAGTTGGAAATTGCCCTTAACGATCAGAGACTGCATTTCTTTTAGAGAGGACTTTCCTTGAAACTGCTTTGCTTTGATACAGAAAATATTTACTTTTGACAGTAGTAGAATTTTATTTTACAGAAATTGCTTTTATTTGACAATCTCTGTTGCTGTTCTACACCAATTTCTTTTATTTGATATAAGCTCTTTTTGGATGACATAAATGGAATTTTCTTAACAAACAAGTGCCTTTTTCTTTTTTACTGGAACGGTGTTTTTTTCACAGAAGCTGCATTTATTTTAACAAAAAATTCATAATTTTTCACAGAAACTTTTCCTAACCAAAACCAGTATATTTTGAAAGAAACTCTAATTATTTTATAGAAATTGTACTAAATATGAGAGAAACTGAAACCAGGCGCTTACTGCTCTCCTTATGACCATTTATGGCTAACTAATAAAAGTATTAAAGTATTGTTTTAATTTATCAACGTTGACGTTTCCATAATATTTCTCGGATTTCTATAGTTGCAGATTTCAGTTGTTTTCGGTTTAGTCATAAACAAGTTCAACAAAAAACATGTTCCATATAGAAAAAAAAATCAATATATAAGTACATAAATATTACGAGTAGGAAGCAGAAAGTGGGTAGTTGTAAGAAAGTCTTAGTGTAAAATAATAAGATGAGTTGCGTAGCATAAATAATTATATTCCTAAGGTTCAACAAAAAAAAAACAAAAATTACAATAATGGCTCCTACGCTAAATATCATCCTTAGCATGTTAAAAATGAACTGGAAGCATAAAGAGATAGGTCTTCGCAAAAAAAAAAAACTCAATGGTTTCCGTTTCACTATCATTCTAACTGCTAACATATTAGTCCTATTCTTACCAAATAATCTATCAAATTTTACAAAGCCAAAGTTTTTGCATGTCTGTCCGTCTGTCTGTCCGTCCATCTGTCCATCCTAATGATAACTCGAGAACGTGTAATTAAGGCAGCTGAAATTTTTGCACATGGGCCTTAAAAAAAACAAATAAATTTAATTTAATTTAAATTTCAAAATTTCGTTTTTTACTATATATAATATGATACCGCGTCTTTGGACACAAATTAAAAAAAAACCGTAAGTTTGAAAATGGGACGAATCAGGTAACTCCTTTATAGGGTTGCCACTTTTTATTATATATTTGAACCCTGCTTGAGAATGCGTTTCGCTTTCCACAATATATTTGAACACTGTCTGGGAATGCGTCGACGTGGCGATCTGATATTTTGTACAGTGTGTTTTCATAGTAATAATAAATAAATCTTCAAAAATGAACTAAATCGAGCAACCTCTTCTTGGTGTTGCCATATAAAATTTTTGGTTTTGTTCGTATACTGTTGATCAGTCCTAACCGTTTGATTGTACTGAAATCCGAGAGTTCGCTATAATCATTTTTACTCTTCGACGAACCGATGTAGAAAATCAAACTTTCACAGATGGGTTACCATACGAAATTACATTACATAGGGTATCATAAAAATTGGTCTTACAATTAGACCAATTCGTTTTTAATTGTTTATATGGTGGCTTAGCTACAAAATGAAATATGCTTAATTATAGTTAATTTTTCAAAGTGTGTTTTCTATTAATAATCTTTTTTGATTCAGTGTCTAATTATTATCACTTTCAGTATAACTTCCGGAGCACTTAATATGATTGTTATTAATTTGATTTATAGAAAAGAAATGTTCTTTGTTTAAATTTCACCAAACTAACTTTTTCATCTAATATGTTCCACTAAGTATAATTTAAAAAAGAATTAATTATTTTTTCCAAAATTTGGAGATACATATTAAAGTATGTATTTCAACTAATTTAAATGTAATTAGATGTAAATAATTGCAGCCAAAATAATAAAAATGTCAATATATGAGCGGAATTTCTTAATAACAGTATAATTACAATAAAAGTAATTCATTGAATTTTTAATTACCAGTAATTATAGTTGTAATTATACTTGTAATTGACTTTTTACAGAATTTCATAAAAGTAGATAAAATAGTCTGGGTAGAAATTATTTCAGTACATGCTTGTTATAAATAATTTTACTGACAAAAAAGAATATTTACTTTTTTAGAAGATTCATAGATGTCGACTTCAAGCTACCATGGAATTTTAAGAAAATAGCAGAAATCGAGCTTTGGCAAAAATTTAAATCGACCCCCCCCCCCCCCCATCATTTGGTTGAACTCCTTTGAATTAGATGGAGTAAACATGCTGAAACAAAAATCAAAAGAAGAATATCCCTATAAGTCTTCATTCATTATTCGCGCAATTAATCATCAATCGCATGAAAACCAACACGTAAAACGGATGAGAGTTTAGGTACTGGTGGAGTGTCGCCATCAGCATGGTACTCTTCCTATCCTATAGTTCAATGGAGTACCCAGTTACCGGGACACTGACACCAGAAATCAACCAGTCGGGAGGGCAAAAAGCAATCCTGTTTTATGTATGTATGTATGTATGTATTATATAAAGTATTAGTATATAGTCGCCCTTCTATTGTAATCGTGAAACTTCTGTTGATGGACACCGCTGCGCGACGTAACAGAACCACTAAACTGACAGGAATTCATCCCCGAGAAGTGATTGTGACATCCAGCCAGCCACCGAAAATTAATGCACGAATAAATCGGATGTGGACGTGGGGAATTTAATAAACTAAAATCGGTGGCATATTTAAAAGTCCTCGGAAACCGCAGGGAGCCACATCAATCAACAAAACAACAAAAAAAAAAGGACCTGTGTCTGGGTATTGCTGATTGAAAATTTCCCTCTCAGCTGCCAGTTCACCCGATGAGGGATTCATTTGCGAAATTAGAGTTCTCTAATACGGAACATGAGCTGACACGACAGGATAATAATTTCCGGTTGGATGGAGAACTTTTCTTCCATTCTTTATCCTGGCTACTGCATTTTTTCATTCATTTCATCTAGTTTTCATTAAAATTCTCATTTTCCCCGAATATTAATAATTATCACAGGAGAGATGATGAAATATTTTCATGTCGAATTCATGTGAAATAAAATGAATATGAACCTGTACAACATACTTGTGATAGGTATGTATGCCAGGTTCATAACTATCTGAATAATACGGACATTAGGGAGAAGTTAAAAGTGAGTTGAATGTCACAATAACTGATATAAACATGTTTTGACTACACAACACATTATATGAATTATGTATGTTCGTCGTTTAGAATTTTAGATGAAAATGTATGACAACAGATTAGTTGGATTTAGATGATCACAAAACAATTTTGAGTTCTTGACAAACTCATTCATTTCTGCAATTAAGGCAAGCGTAGGTGCATATACATTTATAGAAAATTGCGATTAAAAAAGGTTGTTCCTACATAGATCACAATAAAATTATGAGAATGATCCCATGATTTGATGAGTACCAGTTTCGTATAGGTTTCGGGGATTACAATTGTCGGGAAGTATGTCGGAAGATCTGAAAATAATAGAATGGTCTTTACAGTCTTTAAGGATAATCCGACAAAATTAATGTAAATATCGGGGTAGGACAAGGATATCTCCTTGCGGTAATAAACTATATTGCCGTCAGAGTGTCTGTGACATTCAAAGGAGACTTTTAAGGGTCCTGGTAAATATTCTCAAGGTTACAGTAAAATATATCTTAGAACTGCCACAGTAAATATTAATACTCTTCATCCTCGTCATAAGTGAGAAAGGGAACAATTGCGAGTTCTGTGCGTACCAAATCGGGAAAATCGGTTGTTATTCGGACTGTTAATCTCATCTCGAAAGGGCTATATAGTTTGTGTCACTAGTGGTACAAAGTAGTTTTCAATGGAATAAGTGATTATTGAATCATGAATCATGAATTTGTCTGGTGTAAGGCTCCAAATATGTCTGGTGAGTCTGGAGTTGCGTTTATTGTTGACAAATTTGTTAAGCATTGTGCTTTCGCTACAAAAATCAAGGAGAGTTCTAATTTGGTAGATTTCTACAGTGTTCTCATTAATACTCCGAATTTGCTTCCTTGAGCTCCCTCTGCTCGTGCCGTCATATTAGAAAAATGTTACCGAAAATCAGCTTTTAGAGAATATCTTCTCTCCAAAGCTACCTAGGTTTAAAATAGCTATAACAAATATTATAAAGCATGAAATTTCCTGCAACTTTTGTAGGAAGCAATCGCTACATTTTTTCTTGAAATTTCAGTAAATACTGATTACTTAACACGTATTACCGTTTTTACTCATTTTCGCACCACCACACCATAAGCTAGAGTGAGAGTCGCGTTTTCTTTTTTGTTAGTATCCTGAGTAGAGCTAATCCACGATTCGTTCCCATGCCCTAAATGGTCCAGGCTCACTGATATTAATATATTTTTGGAAACTTCCTTCCTACTCATCCAGGTTTTCATCATCATTGTCTTTTCGACCTCATGTGCCAATAATTTCGCAATACTCAGGTCTTAATTCCATGAATCATTCCTGAATCTCTTATCATAATAGTCGCAGATGTTTAGTTCCAAATATGTGAATCTTTGGATAAAAATGCTGTAAAGTAAGTACATATTTATATAATACTAGCTGACCCAACAGAAGTTGTCCTGTTCAAATTTCAATAAATTTGTCTGTTGTCGTTTTGTGAATTTGTGAAAAGTTATTAAAAATTTGTGAATAAAGTAAAAATGAGAAAAAACGTATTTTTGAGAGATCATTGATATTAACGATTGTGGCCATGAATATTCAATATGGGGAGGATAATCATTACGATGCTTTGTCTGGCGCGTAAGCAAATAAAGCTGATGGTTTTCCGACATGGGAACATGCGATATACCATACGAGCGAGAAGCGGCACCGGAAACTGCAAGCGTCTAAAGTCGAATGGCATGCCGGTTGGAATCATTGGGATGCGTGGTACCAAAACGTATCCTTTGTGTTTTGCCATTGCAAATGTCCAGTAATTGTTTTGAAAATACTTCTCCAGATTGGTTGTTCTGCACCTCGATACGCATGTTGATACTTATTTCAGTGCCTTGAAGTGTTTCCATAAAACGGACGACTTCAAACTTGCGTTAAGTTTATCGGCACGCGTTGACCGTGGATTCACTGGCAATTTTTTTTCTTGTAAACTTTTCCAGGACCATAACGAACAAAACAGGAACTACGCATACAGTGAAAAATCAAAGTGTTTTATGGTAACACCAATAAAGAGTAGCCCGATTTAGTCTGTTTTTGAACTTGTATTTGCAATTTTTATGGAAACGTCGAGTACAAAAATTGAGATTTCCACATCGTCCCGTTCTCAGGCAGTGTCCAAATATATATTGAAAAACCAAAGTTTTGTATGTCAACACCCAGGAGGGATTGCCGATTCTAATTTGTTTTTTTTTCGAAAACCCTCATTCGGACTACAATACAATACAATACACGATTGAAACTAGGAAACAGTATCATTCATTGCCGCTGAGTTTATAAGAATTGAAGGAAATCAAAAAGGTAAGCAGGTTTGCGTAACTGCAGAAGTTTAAAAAGAAAAATAAGTGCCCTCCGTTTAAGTATGAATCCAGTGATTGTTTAATAAAAGAGTTTCTAAGAGATGAAACATGATCAAACCGACAAAGACCATAGATGAATCGAACACAATCATTGAGAGCTATATTCAGCCTTCTTCAGTAATCACTGCCCAGGTACGGAGAAATTAAGTTTCCGTAAGTAAAGAGGGGCAATAATGAGCTTTATACCAGTCTCAAGCGAGTGCCTGTAATTAGAATAGATGTAGACAACCATAGCCTACGAAGGCCGGAATAAACTTTTTAAACAGTCAGGGAATGTGTCAATCCTTTTCAAGGCTTCTCATATTAATCATATAGGATAATATAGTGCCGTTGAGCCTAACAGCCGGTAAGTGCAAAGGCCCAGGATACAAAAGGCTAGACAGTGCGATTTAGACGGATTGAGGAAATGACCGGTACGCAAAGACCACAGGCAAGGTTCACATTGATACGTTCAATGAAATCCTCTTAGTAAGATATTGGCTGACTAAGATACAGCTGAAAATCATCCGCATATGAATATTAGCATCCTTAATAACGTAACAGAGATCATCGATATACAATATGAAGTGAAGAGGACCCAGTATGGAGCCTTGGGAAACTCCACATTTGACTGGCGAGAGGTTGGAGAGTTGATTACTAATCTTCACCTGTTGGTGTCGATCGTAAAGAAATGATCTTAATAGTCTAGTGGAACAGTTTAAGAATGCGAAACGGGTGGTTAGCATTTTGAGGAGCTTGTCATAATGTACACTATCGAAAGCTTTAGAAAAGTTCAGTAGCGACAATATTCACAGTTCGTTATTATCCATAGTAATTATTATGTCTGTAGTCACTTTTAGCAGTGCAGTTTCACAGCTGTGAGGCCGGAATCCCGATTGGGACTGGATAAAAACTTATGCGCATTGATGAAACTGATTATTTGGCTATGGGCTAGTTTAGACGGTATAAAATGGCGGTAGAGGTAGATGAGCAGTGATGAGGGAAATCGCGCACAGAACAGCGACTGGGTATCGCACACGAACATGAAGTTTTTATCAATTCCTCTTTCACTTGCTTTCTATGAGTTCGGGGGAATTCAGAAAAATTTTTATTTTTATCAATTTCGCTTTCACTTGTTTTTGCATTGTGGCGAGTTCAGAAAAATTTGTTAACATCAGGTGATTTATTCAGTTTAGAACCATTGGCGGTGAAAAATTTAAGTATTTCAATGTCATGTTTTTAAATTGGTATTTAATTTAAAAGTTTTCTGTAGAAAAAAAATAAAGTGAGCTTAAGGTGGAACCGCCAATTAGTAGAAAAACTGTTATGTTATCAAGGTTTTAGGAACTTGTGCAGTACAAAATATAAAGACTATATAAGAAAAGACAAGAGAGAAAGATCTCGTCAAGTTGTTTGGAGTGAACAACAAAAAAGTAATACCGCAATTACTATGCAACACATACGCAGTAAATTTCAAGTATTGCGTGGATAATATGCGAAAGAAATGAGATTAATTGCAGCATTTAAGAAAAGACGTTCTCTGCTCTTAATTCGCGAGTTAAACATTTAAATGAACCCCTGATATTTCTTCGCTTTATCCACGGTTGCACCCAAACCTTCCTTTTTCTTTTTGTACCTGCAAGTTGTAGAAGGGCGCGGCATTTTCTAAACTCAAAGCCATTTCCATATCTTCTTCAGCTAGAATTTATATTCATGTCTAAAGTAAAAATGATATTTTCACAATTTGAGTTTTAGAAGCTATTATTATGTGCTAAAAAACATACCCATGGTATATAGAAGACAAGTTATTCCCAATAAAATTTTGACACATTGCAGCTGATAGCATGTGACATAATTGTGTGACTAATGTATATACATTTTTATAGGAAATACAGAGAGAGGAGAGAGAGAGTATTGTGTTCTCTGTACCGTTGTTTCCTATACATTTTCACAATATTACGTCAGTAATGGCGGAACTTTGTTCATAATGGGAATCTACATTAATGACATTACCTCGGTGCTGGGTGATGTGAAATTCCAATTATACTCTGATGATCTTCAGATTTATAAGGCTGCTAATATGAGTGATCTTCCGTCACTAATTGATGAACTCAACTCTACTCTTGATAGTTTATCCGGTTGGTGCCTAAGTAATGGTCTGGCCCTAAATCCTGCTAAAACACAAGCCATTAGATATTCTGTCCGAGCTAATGTTCCTAGGCTTGCTGACACACTTTGGAATTTGCGTCTTTATGACCAGATCATTCCTCTAACGAGCAGTCATGTCAAGAATCTTGGCCTCCTTATCGACCCCCAACTTACTTGGCGGTCACAGGTAAGCCAGATGTGCTCTAAAATTTACTGTGGCCTCCGTTCTTTATACGCTGTATCAAGGGCCGGACTGGATCTACAAATCGGCCCGGCAAATAATGACAAACCAGCCCCCAAGGGCCTTCAAAAATAACTTTTTTATAAGAGGTAAGCAACCCAAATTATTAGGCTGATTACCTGCTGAACCCAGCGCAAGGAGAGCAATACAGCATAGTGCAAGGAGAGCAAGACAATGTTTTCTATGAATATTGAATTCCATGCTAAATAGGAAGTAGGAAAGAAGAAATTTATACAGGAAATATGTATGTACAGAATATGTGTAAGAGCGGTTGGACAGCGGTACACAGCTGTAACAAGAGTAAGGCAAGTGAGGCATTAGATTAGATTAGATTCGTAGAGGGGTGTGTAGGCGTCAGCCTCGCAATCACCGCGACCTAAAAGATCTATTGTGAGTCCACGTTGAATTTATTCCCTTTCTAGGTTCAGACTGTTAATAAAGTCTAGGATCCTTCTGGGATTGAGGTTCCGTACGTAGTTAGGTGTAGGAAAAGCATGTTCGAGATGGAGTAGTCTCCGCCTGGTCAATGCTTCGCAGTTGCAGAGCAGGTGCTCCGAGGTTTCATGAGCATCCTGGCAAAAGTGGCAGGATGAAGTCTCAGCCAAGCCCATCTTGTTAAGGTGATACCTCAAGGGGCAATGGCCTGAGAAGAGTTCTGTAATTATTTTGAGCTCTGTTTTCTTGAGGAGTAATAGTTCTTTTGTTTTTCCTCCAGAGGTGTCGATAAACTTTTTTGCCTGACGAAGTCCTTGTAGCCTTTCCCAGTATAGGGATTTTTGTTTGTTCTCCCAGTTATTTAGGGCAGCTTTGAGGTAGCACTTTGAGGTGCCACAGAATGGCTCCGGTCCGACAAAGGGAGTTTCCGCTCCTCTTTTGGCTAGGCCATCAGCAATTTCGTTGCCTTTATGGCCCTCATGTCCAGGTACCCACATGAGGATAACTTTGTTTCCTCTTGATAAATCTTTTGGGATTTGTAGACACTCCCAGACTATCCCTGACTTGATGGTGTAGGACCTTAAGGCCTTGAGGGCAGCTTGACTGTCCGAGAGAATATTAATAGTTGAGCCATTTATGGCTCTTTTAATGCAGGTATTGGCGCATTCTTCTATGGCCAATACCTCGGCCTGGAATACGGTAGGGGTAGAAGAGCCCAGGGCCTTTGATATATGGCATCTGGGGCCGTATACGCCCAGTCCGACTCCACTGTTCGTTTTTGAACCGTCTGTATACCATACCATCGATCCTTGTTGAAAGGACGGTTTAGTGGAACGCCATTGCTGTCGGTTTCCCAAAACCACATCGAATGGTCTTACAAAATCCACCTTGGGTGTGATTATATCAGATATTACCGTCATTTGCTCAAAGCGTATCTGTTTTAAGATTCTTAAATGACCAACCAGATTCCCTGGTTTTAACTGTTTCTCCTTTTGCAGTCTAATAGCACTGGAGATTGCTTCCTTTTTCACCTACAGATGTAGGGGTGGAAGGTTTAGTAAGGCTTCCATGGCTGCTGTAGGACAGGTCCTCATGGCACCAGTTATTCCTAGACAGGCAAGCCGTTGTGTTTTCTGAAGCAGAGCCTCAGCCTTCTTTTCATTAGTTTTTGGCCACCATGCGAGGGCCGCATAGGTGACCATGGGTCTAACAACCGTGGTGTACATCCAGTACATCATTTTTGGCTTCAGACCCCAATGAAGCGACGGCACGTGTAGAGAGATCCTATCGCTCTTTCCGTCACTCTAGACAGATGCGAATTCCAGGATAGTTTCTTATCTAAGGTGACCCCCAGATATTTGACTTCTTCTGAAAATATCAATTCCGTGTTTGATCTTTGATCTTTGATCTTCTCGTGAACGGAACGATAACCGTTTTGTTTGGGTTTACACTGAGGCCTTTGGTTAAGCACCAAGTGCGGACTTTAGAAAGGGCTTTTTGCATGAGGTCGGATATGACTTGGTCATGCTTGCCCCGTATCGTGACTACTAGGTCATCCGCGTAGCCTTGTACGGTAAAACCCGAACTGGTCAGCTTCTCTAAGAGATCATCAATCACGATCGACAATAGGAGTGGAGAGAGAACTCCTCCTTGTGGGCAGCCTTTAGCTGCAGTGATCGTGACTGAACAGTTTCCTAGAGTAGTAGTTATCCTCCTGCTTCTAAGCATGGAGTCTATCCAATTAACCGTGGGGGGCTCGAAGCCCTTGTCCTCGGCAGCTGATTTAATTGCTTCGAAGGAGGTGTTATCAAAAGCACCTTCTATGTCTGCAAATGCACATAAGGCCACCTCTTTTGCTTCAAGAGCTTTTTCGAGGTCTTTAACCAAAGTGTGGATGGCAGTCTCGGTAGACTTGCCTGCTTGATAAGCGAATTGCTTAGAATGAAGTGGTGATTTAATCAAAACTTCACTTCGAATATTTAGGACTAGCATTTTTTCCATGGATTTAAGTAAAAATGACGAGAGACTAATGGGTCGGAACGATTTGGCTAGAGAGCTAGCTCTTTTTCCTGTTTTGGGTATAAATACCACCCTGACGTCTCTCCAGCATTGGGGAATATACCCCAGAGCGTAACTGGCTCGAAAAATGTTTTGTAGTGGAACAAGTATTTCTTCAACCCCTTGCTGTAGTAAGGCAGGAAAGATGCCGTCCCCTCTAGCAGATTTAAAGGGTTTAAACGTACCAACGGCCCATCTAACCTTGTTAGGAGTGAAGATTCTTCCCGCAAGGCTCTTACTCCTGTTAGAGTCCCTGTAATTGCCCACCTCAATTGGGTCTGGAGCTACTATTCCTTGAACGGGACTGGTAGAGTCAGGGAAGTGAGTTTCTAATAAGAGCCTGACTGT
Organism: Dioctria linearis; assembly: GCA_963930735.1. Lineage (NCBI taxonomy): Eukaryota > Metazoa > Arthropoda > Insecta > Diptera > Asilidae > Dioctria > Dioctria linearis. The sequence goes on from CAWVNZ010000681.1 coordinate 18,600, forward strand.
TTCCTCACAACTCTCGGTATAGTTCCCATCTTCTTTTTGAAGTGAGCATATACCATTCGTGTGATCCATCGAAAGTACCTTATGGAGCCTGGTAGCTGCGGGCAGTTGATTTATGCCATCGCAGAAGGTCCGCCAGGTTCTTCTTTTGATCTTCTTAATTCTATGTTATATTCCGTTAGAGCCTTTTTATATTCTCCCCAGATACCAGAGAGCTTGGCTCTGTTAAATAGTTTTCTGACTTCTTTTCTTTTCAAACTCAGTTCCCTATTCCACCAAGGTACCTGTCGATTACAAGTCTTTTGCTTCAGAGGGCAGTTGTGTTCGAATGAAGTCAGTACCGCCGTTTGTAGCTGCGTAGTGGCTGAGTCCAACTCCTCCGTTGTGCTAATGCTACTGCCGGGAGAGTTAACTACAGCCTTAAGATGTTTTCGATAGAGTTCCCAGTTAGTTAATTTAGGGATTCGGTACTCTAGACTTGAGTTAAGTGCGGCTTCTATATCGAACCTGATATGTCTGTGATCGGACATGGAAATCTCGTTCGATACGTGCCACCTGCTTATTTTTGTGCTTATGAACATACTGGCAAGTGTTAGGTCCAGGACCTCTTGTCTGATAGTGTTCATAAAGGTTGGCTTATTACCTCGATTTAGTATCTCTAAATTATTAGATATTATAAAATCGTGGAGGTACTCACCCCTGATGTTGGTATCCGTGCTGCCCCATAGCGTGTGATGTGCGTTCGCATCGCATCCAACGATAAATTGCTTTCCTCTTCGTTTGCAGTAGCTGATGAGTCTTTTTAGCTCTGTAGGAGGTAGTGTATCCGCATCTCCAGGAAAATAGACTGAGGTCACAACTACCTCGTGACTACCTCCCGGAGTTGGTACCTCGAGAGCTACTGCAACTAGTCCCTCGAAATTAACTGCGAAAGAGGAATAAAATTTAGATTAGTGTTGAGCAGCAATGCTGCCCTGGGATATTCATGCTCATTACTATAAATTAACTTACATGATTTTGTGGGAAGTACCCAGGGCTCCTGTATGAGCGCCAGACTAAGTTTCTCCGAGACAAATCTCCTGCTAAGCACGTCTGATGCCGCTTTGGCATGATGGAGATTTATCTGGAAGCAACTTAGATGATGATTAGTCATGACTAGGATGGCTTTTTATGGCCGCTAGCAGCCTTGATAGGAGATCCTTTAGGATTTCCTTTTTTGCCCTGCTTCGCACGGGCAGGAGGAGGCTTCTTCTTAGTACCTTCGGACTTCTTTGCGGAAGTCTCCGGCTTAGCCTCTGCAGTTCCGACTGCTTTATCGGGGCCAGCCTTAGCCTTGACAGAAAGTTTAGGCCTGCTGGTTCCTGATGTCGATGGCTGAGGCTCATTAGTCAGAGTTTTAATTTGACCTTGGCCATCCCCAGCCTCCGCCACAGTCTTTACTGCCCCACCCTTGGGCCTAAGTTGGACTGAGCCGAACTTGTACCCAATTGTGTAATGAGCCTTTTTTAGCTCCTCCATGGACGTATGATCCACGGAGAAGGTTAGCTCTGTTACGTTTGGTTTTTGTGTCTTGCGTAACACAATCCACTCTGACACCTTTAACCCCGCGTTCTGACCCTCGATGTAGTCGAGAATCAAGTCCGTAGGGTCCTCAGCGCTGTTGGGAAAGTATCCCACAAGAACTTGTGGGCGAGGAATTTCACTTTCCTCGACCAGGACAAGGTTGGCTTCTTCCCAGGGTTTTAGCTCCCCAACTACACCTTTTACCCACGTCACGGTGTCCTGATTGGCGCAGTTGAGGACCATCCACCCTGGTCTAAATGTGGAGCCCAGGAATCTTGGCTTCAGGGGGCTTTGTTTTCTAGCCGCGATCTCTCTCAAGATAGCACTCTGTACGGACTTCAATTGATCTATGTTGAGTGCTACCTCAGGATAACCGACGGGAAGAATACCCACCCGAACGCTCTCTGCAACCTCTTTATAGGAGGGCTGCTTACGCAAAGGCTGGGAGACGTGCTTCTTTGAAGGATTCTCAGTTGCTGCCTTGCTGCGTTTAGCGCTAGGTTGCTCCACTTTAGGAGAAGAGTCGTCAGAGCCAGTCCGTTTTTTAAGACTCTCCTCATTCCGCTGTTCTATCTGAAGTGCAGCAATCCTTCTAGCCTCTGCCTCTGTGTGGCCATGTTTTAAAAGCCATTTAAACCTTTTTTTGGCCGCGCCACTGAGCTTTGGCTTGCGCTCTTTGGATGTGGGAACTTCAATATTCCCGCTGTCCTGTTGGCTATGGTCTGGTGATCTAAGGAGATCCTCCTCGTCTAGGGGGAGTGTATCCATCGCATCGCCGTCAGATGAAGGACTTGTAATGTCCTGGAAATTTTCGGGTTCGTTAAGAGCCCCGAATTGGGCTTTTGGTACATCTAGAGGTGCACCTCCCTCAGAAAAAACGGGCTTATCAATTTTGGTCCCACGAGTATGCTCGGAAAGGTTGGTCCATCTCAGCAGAGCCGGAATGCCGAGATAAGGCTAAGGTTGAAACCGGAGGTCGCCTGGTATCTGGAGTCCATCGTTATAAGACACACTCACGCAGTGCCATTCATCCCATAGGCACGATTGCTTACATCTGGGATTGCGGGTTTTATCGAGTTTTCCTCTCTAGATCCGCCGTATTCAGTCAGGTAGCCAGCTGCACCCCAGGGGATGCCCACCAGCTGCCTGTGCGGGAACACCTCGGGCAGGATGTGACTCTTCGTCACGTACGGACGGTCTTGACAGAGTGCCTTGCATGGCAAGGTCCTCCCCTGGTAGGCGTTAACGTAATTAATCACCTTTACCTTGTTCCCCAAGTGAGGCATACGTTGAAGCGGAGGGGCGCCGCCGGATAAAAAAAATTATTGCGAGCGAAAAAAAATAATATTAACAACATTTGCCTTTGATAAATATTAATTATTATTGAGTTTTAACTGTTAAATAAATTGCTTTGTTCTCGATTTGAATTTACCCGCTTAACAAGGCTGAGGGTGATTTGTTATCCTGACATGGAAGAAATGTTTGCCAGTGCTACAAAATTTGCTGAAGAACATTAAAGAAACAAGAAAAAAGAAGCGACTCGACCTTTTTGAATCACAAAATTATGCGTGATCCCAAAATTGACACAAAACAAGAGCTTCGTACACCAATTTTTGAATTGATTGATGTTGTTTTATTCTACCCTGATGAAGAGGTACGAAATGTTGGAACAAGTTTAAGAAGATTTTGGATTCCTTTCTGGCGATCTACTTAGCAAAATGTACGCCGATAGTCTGAGAAAAACCGCTTTTGGAATTGCTTCATTGAATTCACGACTGTAGCCTCCAAGAATCTTATCTAAGTGTCGAAATCGCATTCAGAATTTTTTTTAACATTGTCAGTGATGATAGCTTCATGTGAATGAAGTTTCAGCAAATTGAAGTTAATAAAAAATCACCTGTGATCAAGAAAGTTTGTCAAATGTGGCTGTTTTGTAAACCGAAAAAGAAATGATAGGATTGCTTGTCATTTTGAGAATATGAGAAACTAGTTCACGGCGAAAAACCATAGAAAAGTCTATCTGTAAAATCTTGCAAATTTTTCTATCAAACTGATTCACCCCACTACTCGCAAAAAATGAATATCAAATAATAATTTTATGTACAATAAATATTATTTACTATTCTTCTCATGATCAATTGTTGCTCAACTTTGTACAGTCAATTGATAGATCGCGTCACATTATATATGAGGTTATGTTGAGGATTTTTGCCTCAGCCGCCAAAACGAGTTGTTATGGCTCTGTCTGAATGAACTGAGGAAAGAAGTGAACTCTTAATCCTTTCTCCTACGCTTTGTTTTTGGAATCTTTTTTTAACCGCTTAGAAATTCAATCGCTCCTTCACTTACTTGTATGGCCCAATATATTTAAAAAAAACAATGCCAATGCTTCACCAAATGTGGAAAATTCAGACTGTTTCTAATACTTGGGTAAGTAAAAGCTGAGTGTAATAGACCTTGACCATGTATATACTATGTTTTAAAATTGATTTACATGAAATAAAATTACTGCTTTTTTTTTAATTAGAAAATGAAAACAAAATTTAAAAATTGTTTTTATATTTTATCTTCAATTTCGAATTCGTTTTAAAACTACACATAGGTACAGCAAATCTTTGAAAGCCTTCTGATAAAAAATACATTTTCCGTGAATTTTTCGAATTAAAAATGATATTATGCAAAAAATAATGTAAAATGCTTTACAAAAAAGTGAATGCTTTTGAAGCTACGAGAATGCAAAATTTGCCATATATGTATAATGCTATATTAGCAACATCCTCTTGGCTTCGCATCTTGCCGGTGTTTATAACATGTGGGACTGTTCTGAGTATTTTTAACACACAATTCTCCTCTGCCCAGATAGTCTCGTTGCCGTGGGCCAATTAACTTTATTGTATTAGGCTTTTAGGTAATACCATAAAGTACTTTTTCAATTTTAATTCAATTTCATAGCTCTCCTCCCATCGGAGCCGCAACATTCGTCCAGAGTACGTGGTAAATACGTGTGGTCGCGCTAACGTGGAGACTACCGGCCCAACGACCACCGGTCCATCGGGCTAGCGCCCGATCGCCCATACTGCCAGTCCGGCTCTGGCTGTATCACACCACCTACCACAATCCATTAGGCAGTCCTTGGTATTACTTATCATGCCGCATTTTTTTTATGCTGATGCTGCTTTCTACCCACTACAGGCCACTGAGCTAGCGAAATTGAACAGAGCGCTCAAATATTGTGTACCATACATCTACTGTCTTAAGAAGCATTCTCATATTTCAATATTGTTGCAGCTTTTTTGCTTGGTTCCCTTACCAAACTCTTTGAACTTAGGGTTTTGTGCTTCATTCATAAAGGCAGATGGAACCTGTTACCGAAGTACATAAGTGAATTAATCTCATGGAGCTCTCTCAATACCTCCACCGAACTAATACCCGATTTGGCTCTAATGGATTAATTGGTCAGGGAAGCTCCCTGCGGGATTCGTTACCTGATTATATCAGAAATACATCCTCTATTAAGCAGCTCAAGGAGCTTGCGATGTTACATCTTTTAGATCTATAGCTCTTATCCTTATCATATCCTTCATTCCTATCCCTATTATTATTAAAAAAAGGTGTGCTCAGCTCTGAATTCACCGAACTTCTTTTATATTTATATCTTTATTTTATTTTTATTTTTAGACTTTACTTTACTTTGTTAATTTGTTAATTTGTATCTGGATCTTCATGTTATGTGCAATTGGTCAGTGTGTTATTTTGGTTTTAACTTTATATGTTACTCTTTTTTACTCATTATACTTTTGTTGATTTTTCTATTTTAGTTTTGTTTATTTTATGTTATCTTATTTTATTCTAGTTTATCTTATATTATGCATTACATCAACCTTAATTTAAGTCCTATAACTTTATCACTCGTTATTATTACTACAATCTAGTAGGAACTGCAATGAGTTTGTTCGTTGCATTTTTGTTATTTTTCTAACGCTTGTATTCACTCGACTTATTATCAATATCTATTGTATACTTTATGTACCAAACGTTGTAACGTAGCGTAAGCTGAGGTTCTTTAATAAATGCTTTTCTATTCTATTCTATTCTATACCTTGTATTCTATATACCTTGAAACATACCTACCTTCCAAAATGCGTAAGATATTCAATAAAAATATTAACAGTTCAAATATTTTTCAGTTAACGTGAATGCACAGAAGAATGTCATAGACGATAAAATAAGCGATTAAAGGACTGTTCTAATATTACCTAAGATTTAGGATAAAAACTGCATTTTAGGGAATATTTCCTAATCTTATCGAAAAATACCTAAGCTTTGTGGCAGCAATTTGTGCAATTTTTACAGTGTATGCAAAATTTTTTCCAATGCTTTGGACAGCAAGGGGATGAATCGTTTTTGCGATAAGATGTATTGTCGCTGTCTTTCAAGCTCGAGGAAAAACGGAGTATGTAATACTCGAGTTAAAGATGTGCTGAATATACTGACCGATATGTGGAAGCAGCAGTTTGATAAAACGCGGAAAGATATTGTCAGCACCAACCGCCAACCAAACTTCATCTAGGGTTACTACCCGAAAGCTAAAAGCCTTGTTCAAGTTAACACGAGGCGGTGGGTTATATTCAAGATCGTTATAGCTAAGGGTAATCTGATGTAAATTATTTGGGGAGTTGCAAAGAACCTGTTTAGAGCTTCTGGGATATAATCACAACTAGACTTGTCTTTACCATAGACGTTTGCCATCTTTAAGTTCTTCCAAAGAGTTTTCAAAGGTAATTCAAGGTTAAGTTTGGAACGATAATATCGCCTCTTGAAATTACGTACCGTAGTGGTAACCTTATTACGCGCAGCGGAAAAGCAAGCCCTAGCGTGGTCAGTCCTTAATCGTTTTTATTCTGTACCATCGCTCTTTCTACTCTCGTTCAATCATTAGCAATTTAATTTCATTTGTAAACCAAGGCGGAGAGTGGCTATTGAGCCGCTTGACACGAAAATAAGTAGGTTATAAGGCCTTCAAAAATTGACACCTGTTCATCAACTGATGAACATTCAAGGATCTAATGCCAAGGTAGAGTGACACAAGAAGTAGCCCATCTACATCAATATTTTTGAAGTTTCTGTAGGAAAATCTTTGGATAGACGGAATGGGGTCAAAGCAGAAATTATAAGTCAGAAAGAGAATGTCGTGATTCAGAGTATTAAACAGTCTAATCTGACTTTGAAATTCTGACTATTACGAACTTTGGCTATTACGAACATTAAAAAAAAAACAAATTAGCCAAATCGTTCCAGCCGTTCCCAAATGATGCGATTACTAACGAACAGCATTTCATTTTTGAGGCCATTCACTTTAACTCGTACACGAATTTGTCTGTATATTTCTTTTTTACTATTTTCGACACTCTCGTAGACCCACTTTTCGTCATCACAGCGAGCTGAAATTTGGCACACGGCTTCATGTCGCGTGACAATTGAATCTATCAAAATTTGAACCTGGAAATTTCCATGGAAAACCCGGAAAATCGGGAAAAATCATTTGAAAATTTGGTACAAATTTGATTAGTGATAAATCCGTTTCACGAAAAATGCAGAGTTTTCCGATAAAAAAGTTTTCTAAATTATGCACGATCAAGTTCCCTATCAACTGGCGTCATTACTTTCTCTCCGACAATGGTGAAAACTTGCAGAAAAATCGAGGAAAATTCATGTAAAACGTTTTTCCGGAGTTTTTCCGACCAAGGAAGCGTTTGAGCGTTTTGCAATCTAAGACAAAGTTGTAGAGCGAAATGAGTTGTATAAAGCTGTTTTTGTGGAAATTCCATGGAAAGCCCGGAAAAGCGGGAAAATCATCGGAAAAGTTTTCATCGATTTGATTAGTGATAAATCTCTTTCAGGAAAAGTGCAGAGTTTTCCAATTTTTCTGGAATTTCCGGAATTTTCCGACTTTTCCGGAAAATTTTCCGACAAAAAAGTTTTATAAGCTATGCGGAATCATTTTTTCCCGTCCTACTGGCATCAATACTTTCTCTTCAACAATCATGAAAACTGGCATGAAAAATGTAGGAAAATTCATGTAAATTTTTAAAAAAATTCATAGTAATAGGAAAAGTCTTTGGAAAACATGGAAAATCGGGGCAATTCAGTAAATCAGTGTCTTTTCAGACGTCATAAAATTGTTTTAAAATATCTCCATGCAGCACGTAATAACAATTTAGTTAACGTGAAAAAGGCAGAAAATAAAATAAGTAAAAAACGAGTTTTCATACAAAACTGAGGCCAAGCCGCATGATAAAGTAGAAAATAAACTTTTCTTCACACACAGAGGTGGACTCAGTATGATCAATCAGAGGTAATAAGTGATTAGATTCATGAAGAGAAAGAATATTCAAGAGAAATGTCCCAATCAAAAAATCTGAGTCCACCTCTGTGTATGAAGAAAAGTTTATTTTCTAAGTTTTCATGCGGCTTGGCCTCAGTTTTGTTTGAAAACTCGTTTTTTACTTATTTTATTATTTATATGGATTATGCAACATTATTATTTTTGTTATACCTAATATTTACGTTTTTTTTTAATGTGATATGATTCTTATTGTCCATTATTGCCTATGTCCTTTGGTTACTTTATTCCCACTTCAGTGGTGTTGCTTCTACATTCTCTATTTCGTCAACTGTCTCCTGTAAATCCTGATCTATTTTTTCGACTTCTGTTGCGATTTCTTCTTCTGCTTCCGTGTTGGTGGTTTCGCACAATCCTGGTATATGTTCGACATCTTGACTGCTCTCATTTATCCCTTTATAAGTTTTTCGTAGTACCTTTGCTGACCTTCACTGCTAGTTTTTCTTGCGTTTTTCTACCATTTCTCTTACTTTCAATATTGCTGTTTCCAGTTGTTTCCTTTGTTTTTCTTCTTTTTCTTTTGCCTTTGGATGACTTTTTCTTCTGTGTTTTGCTGAGCTAATAATGCTTTTTCTTTACGTTTTAAATGATTTTCTTCCTTCAGATTGTCAGCAAAAATATTTTTCTCATAGTAAATATGGTTTGTATAATACTAGTATGGATAATAATAGTAATATTGCAATAAACCCAATAATATCTTTGAATGAAAAGTAGGGATGGAAAGGAATTTTATCAATAATTGCATTTCATCCTAATGGGTTGTTAGATCCTGTTTGGTGTAGAAATATTAAATGAATTATTGTTATAGGTGACATAATAAAATATATAAATCAAATGAAATCTAAAGAATCGAGGTAATGTAGCACTATCTGTGGCAAATCCTCTTCATACTCATTGAACCGGTTTTGCTTTTTTCTTTGTGAGTTCGTTGTGGGTAGTGATGGGAAAAATCAATACAATTTAGTACCTGCAACGTCACATGGGAACCATATACTCGTTTCTTTGAAATTGGTACTCGGTATTTTCGTTACTTTCGGTACTGCTCTCAGAATTAATTGGTCTATTCTACAGCGCCTTAGTTAATTTTATGTATTTTTACGTTGGTAGTTTTATATGATATACGTTAGGTACCTACTACTTACGTTACTAATTCTGTTGTGAGTCCGTTATCTTGCATTTTGGATTTCGGTGATAACATGATTGGGTTCAAAACAAGTAAAAAAGCTAGCATTGGTGTAACAATAAGACCAATTCTTATGATACCCTAGATGAATGCCCGTATGAAACTTCATATGGTCATCCATTTGAGCAATTTTGAATTTTTACAGTTTTTTTTCGCATATATTTCTAGAACAGTTGGTCGAAGCTAAAAATTATTATTAACTAATTTTAAAGGATTTCATATTTTGAGGAATTTTTTAGTACAGGATTGATCGTTTTTACCGTATCCGTAAAAAAAACTAAATTTTTATATGGCCACTTCAAGAAGGGGCTGCCCGATTTATTCCGTTTTGAAATTTTATTTGCTGTTACTATGGAAACACCACGTACAAAATTTCAGCTCTCTATGTCAGCACGTTCTCAGGCATTGTCCAAATAAATAGTGGAAAACGAAACTTTTGTATGGCAAGCCCACGAAGAAGTTGCCCGATTTGTCAAATTTTAATTTTACTTTTTGTTTATAGCTCGCATAGAAAATTTCAGCTCTCTAAGTACATGCGTTCTCAAGTTATCGTGCGCAAGGACGGATAGATAGACGGACATACAAAAATCCAAATAACTTTTAATATTATGAGTGCGTGTGCTCTAACATCATTATTCCTGTGCGTTACAAACGGAATTTCATCTAAGGGTATAAAAAAAGGAGGAAATATAAAAATTAAAATAATAAGTATATGTTCTTGTTTTAGTTCAACATTTTAACTGGCCGATTTCTTTATATTACAACTTAGTACCATTTGTTATCGTAATTAAACGATTTTTGAAATATCTTCTTCAGTTCATTTTTTTTTAACAGGCCAACATCGCCTCGCCAAGCGCATTATTTCTTCTTGCAAAGTGAATTGTCTTTACAGATGGCGTATCCGAAAGAAGAATGTTCAGATATTCCAAAGTCTCTTAATTTTTAAAGTTGAAAGTTCTAAAAAAAAAAAAATTATGTAGATTACTAATTCTGCTAAAGTGTCTTACTTGAGGGATAAGTTTGTTGCATATTTTTCGTTACACGTTCAACCACAACATCTTTTTATATAATAGATCACTTCATGTATGAAGGTGAGCAGTTGTCTTTCTAATACTGGTGTACGTCAGAGTTTTGTACTAGGCCCATTATTATTGAGTGTAATATCCATATATATGACGATATATTTGTTTAATTAAGGACTTCTTTGATCGCCTAAATCGCTAAATATTGGACAAAATTATTTTTCTTGTTCCTTATTATACCAAGAGAAGTCTACTGTTTTCATTTTGGATTCAGCTAGTTTTGCAAAATTAAATTTGTTTCATTTAATGTTTGTAGACGTTACGCTTTTTGCTTACCAGTTTTGCAATAATTCACGGTCATATGCTAATGTTTTATTGTTTGTTTTTCTAGCTTCGAGTGAAATCAATTTATTTTTAGAGTAAATTTTTACGCCATCGGAATTTTATTGATTTTTAAAACAAACAAAATATTGCATAAATCAATCTAAAATTTAATCCTAATTCCAATGTCGAATTTCTACAAAGTAATTATTATAAATCGCTATTCTACGCAATCCTATCACAGTCTGTTTAAAACAGTTTCAACTAATCTTGACATGCAAATCTCTGCTCCCCTTAAAGGCGCAGCATCATTGATTTTATTTGAATAAAGTAACTTTGAACAAGGTTAACGACAATGCTCCACAAAAAAAAATTAACAAAATAAAAAAAAAATCCAACGAGGATAACAGAATCCTTACAACATCAAACATGGCTGGAAAAAAATACCTCGTTTATCTACCCCAGTTAATCTAGTGGTCCTGTTGGACTTGCTGATGTTTTGTTGTATGTATACTAACTACCTCTCTCCTCCCAATGAAAATGAAGTTGTTATCTTTTGATGTTAACAAAAATGGACCGACCTATGTGATTAGGGGGAGGAAATTGTTTTGGACATGATAAAAGAGAAATGATTCTTATCAATAATCAAAAAAAAACAAAAATTGATCAGTGATACAGATACATAAAAAACTAATTAAATTTTAAAAACAGTCAGTTCCGTCAACATCCTTCATAGGTACCTCCTAACCCTACTCTCTTGAAAGAAAGTTAGAAATACAAAAATCAAGTTTTATTCCAGGTCGAATGTAAAATTGGATAAGGACACGATAGTCCAATTAAAAAATTAAAATTTTTTTTTCAAGTATCCTTGCACATCCTAGGATATAATTCTTTATTTTTTTTTATATACTTATATATGTATATATATTTTTTTTTTTTGGTTCAGTGTCTACGCCCTCGGCTGGCGAAATTATAACCGCTCAACAGTCTCTAGAGCTATACGCCAGGTTTTTTTTTATTATGCTTTCAGCTATGTAGTCTAGCTATAACAGCAGCCAATAACATAATTCCCAGCAAAAGTTGTATGCCAGAAGCATTGCAGGGCTGAAGTCAGAATAAAAATAAAAGAAAAAATAAAAAATTAAAAAAAAAAAATAAATCTCCACGTAATTCTGAGAGATGAGTTGGAATGGAAGAATTTTTTTCTTCGCCGTTTTTATATCCTTAAAGTGCATCCTTTAGATTAGCTACCGTAAAATGTTCGCTATGGATAAAGGGATGGCTGGAGAGGGCTAAAAATTGCTGCATTTCATGCTATTTTGCTCTTCTACTCGTATTTTTTTTAACTATTTCTCCGGTAGATATAGATAGATAGATATAGGTAGGTATGTAGGTAGATAGTGTGGATACTTGTGTTGCTGCTATACTACAACTGATGTTGGTCTTTTTTCTACGTTTATTTTTTTTTTTTCCAGAAATGGAATGAATTCTCTCGCATGGCCCATTAGCAGATGAATGTGCCCAATGGATTCCATCCAGTTTACTGGTATGAAGAGAGCCCTCTAACAATTTTTTTTTTCAAAAATAAGAAAAAAAAAATAAAAAATCCAACTTCTGCCTGTTCTTGCCACATAGATTTCGTTGAAACCTTCTCAAGAGGTGTGCACCAGTCAGGTAAATTACGATTTCGAGTTGGACTCTTTTCAAAATGAATGCAGAGACTGATTAAGGGATTCTCCCAGCAGTAGTCTGTAAGGAATGAGTTGGGGGGGTGGGGGGTTGTAAAGGTATAATAGATATGCGCCTTTTTCTATACATGAGCTCCACAATCCCCATTTTCTTCCGCCTTGCCTTTTACTCTCCCTTTCTCATTCCACATTCAACCCAATTTCTCATCAGTTTGACTAATATAGCACGAAAATCATTGAATCTTCCGATGAACCCATCTTCCTATTTCTAGGAAAGGGAATAAGTCAGTTGTTGAAATTTATAGCGTCCAATAAAATAAAATTCGCAATAAAACTCTTTCCTTTCTGGGTGGGTTATAGCTGTCTCTGGTCATTTGAACTGTCCATTTATATACCCTCTGGAAATGATATATATATCTATTTTTATACATATATCTATATATATATATATACCTATAACATATAATAAGGATAGAGAAACCCCTCTAGATATTTTATACCAGTACTAAAACGTATGTGACATCCGCAGGGATTACTAGAAGAGAGTATTGTCCTTGTAAGAGCAAAAAAAAAAAAGGAACTAGAACGCCCTAAACTGAAGCGATTTCATAAATTACGTCTCTGGTCGAAAGGAAGGAAGAGTCATCGTATACTATATACAGCCGTTGTCAGAAAATAGAGGATGAGGGGGTGAAATGAAAAAAAAAAACGAGCACGATTCCGGTAATGTTGCACCATTATCATTGGTCATCCGGAAGTTGAATTACATGACCGCACATCTCCATCTTTATTGAGGGGGGTGGTTACAGACTATATCACAAGAGCACGGAATCGAGAACAGGCTAGGGGGGGGGGGGGTGCTTTTATTTTTATTTCGGCACATAATACTGTCAGATATCAATCTAAGCGAAATCAACGACCAAGAACAATAGTGATTAAAAGAACGCAAATTGGACAGGGTCCTGTTTTCTTTTCTCTCTATAGCTCAATGTTTTGGGGCAAATGAAGATAGGAAGGGGTAAAGAAGAGATTGGATCCTGGAAATTCATCAGAATATCAAAAGGAGAAAAGATTTAATTAAAAAAGAGTGAAAAATTTTATTAAAAAAAGGGTCTCGAATGGAATGGCAGTATGTAAATTGTCCTAGCTGTCACACAGATGTCTTTTATATATTCAGACTCAGTGCTCAACGTGAAATCCAATTTTGTTGGAGGATGCAAATCAGTGGACATCCAGGGATGATAAATTCAAGTAATACAACGAAAAGAACTGTGGCTCCAACTACTACTAATACTATTGCTATTGCTACTGCTATCCTGAATTCCTGAATAGGTGACAACAAGACAGAAGAAAGAATTTCTTTGGAAACCTTCTAGACAAATTTGGGCTCCTTCTTATAGAAAGTTTTCTTCTTGTTCTCGTTCAGCGTCCCGTAAATAAGATCTTTTTGGGATGCTGTGCTGAGTTCATCCATCCGTACAACATTAAAGTGCTCTTTTACTTTACTCTCTGGGTTAAAACTGAGTACGTAATATATGCTATTAAAGTTTAACCTTCATTAAGGATTGTTTGTTTGTTTGTTTGTTTATATGTATGTATATGTTTATACAAAGGCACAAACATTTGACACATCCCTTATAATACCCAAGCTATAATTAATGGGCCGATGATCATATGTGGCACATCCATGAGCATAAATTTTCCCTCAAACTATATTCAAATTAACATAATTCGTGGTATGTCCGTCTCCTGTATGGGCTATAAGATGTGAGTGCCTGATGTCCCCTTACATCCCTATACATACTACATACCATTATGGTTGTAGCACTTCCCTGATATACATGATAATAAATTATAATATTATGGACTTATCCTTGATTCAGGATGTTATTGTGATCATCATCATCATCATAATCATCATCGGCGCGGATGATTATGCCTTCAAACTCAACCCCCACCATTTGCTTGCTTTCACTCATAATAATTGATGGACTTCGGTGGATAAAGTGTGAGCTAGATATGGTTACGTAATATTCGTGTACATATTTAGATGTTCACAAAATCATAATTCGAGGTCGAACTGTATATATCACAGTTATACATGTCCGTGCATACATACAACAGTTTCCGAGACACTATAGAATCACAGTGATACCCTTATCAAGTCTATCATTTCCTGCTTTTGATGACATTTTTTTTATACAAGTGCGGTGGAATTATTGCAGCAATTCATGGCTATTATGACATGCCGCCGCATTGTATCATTAGCTGTAATATAACAACGGTATTGTCCAGCCCAAGGACTTTATAGATGAGTTGACTTACATTGATGGGGGCTTATTATTCCTAACTATGGGAAATATTTGCCTCTTTTAGGTTTCTGAAAGTAACTAAGAAAAAAAAATGTGTGTGTGTGATTAATTGCGCCCTCACGATTACTTGGGATTCAATTCCGATATGAAATTAATGTTGGAAACTCAAAATAAATTGTTCGATGTTCATCGAAAGATAAAAAGTGATTTGCCTGTATCTTATCGTGTTTATAACTTTTTAGGTTGCGTTTCAAAATGGCTTTTATTGAACTGTGTTGAAACGGTTCAGATAAATTCTCTCACTGATTTCATGGTATGCAAAAAAAAGGTCATGTCTGAAACGGGGTTAAAATAAATATATAGAAAACCCCAGACTCTGTAATGAAGGCGAATCGCAGCATTTTTTTTAATGAAAGGATATTAAAAAAAACTTACGAAAAGTCAAGAGAATATGTAACGAGCTCGAATCCCACCATGTGTTTTTTTGAAAAATATTATTAAAAAATAAAAACTTATTAAAAAAAGTAAAATATAAATAAAAAAATTAAAACAAATAAAATTAAAAAAAACTTCACAATATTAAAAAAAATTAAAAAACATTAAAAAAGAAAAGAACATTTACCAATTTATGAGAAAATCCCGTTATAAGAACGGGCAACTTTAGCTAGTCATTTTACAACGGTTTTAACACTGTTACGTAAAATTAATACTTTTAATAATAATATTTTTTGGAATATAAGTGTATAACGTTTATGGTAGCTGAGTTAGTAAGACCTAGGTTCGTAGTCCAATCAAGTAAGCGGAAAAATGCTAAAAGATAGCATTTAATTGGTTTCAGGCTGCGAAATGCGGATGAAAGACAATAAAAATACCCCTCCCCCCCGGCACCGATTCAGGGCTGAAAAGCTGACAAACTAGTAACAAATGATCTACCATTCGTGAAGTAAATTGATTGGAAGATCAGCTTCTATTCCTGGAAGTTGTAGACACAACCAGACTACTTGCTGAAGACTGTTCCTGCGAGATAGTTAATGCTACGGGTCCGGATTGTCCCTATAAGAGCCCAGAGGAATATTCGGATCTGGCTGAATCCAAATTATCTTGTGAGTTGGGTTTCTGTATTCCGAATACCGAAATGGCTGAATTCAACAGGTGTAGACAGCGACTGTGATAACCGGAAGGCGTACCAGCTCCAATCGCGCCTGTACACTCTGAGGTAGTACCTTGGGAACTAATTACATGGGTTCGTGTTGCTAATAGTCAGCAGAGATTAGCCGATGCTGTGGGTAACTCGATCAACGTCGAAGATGGTCACTTCTATAGAAGCGTCGATTGGGGCGCATCCAAATACAGGACCTCTGAAAAGTAAATAAATATTTTTTTAAATAAATAATACGCCAATTCTTCGGTCTTCTTTCAATTTTATTAGCAGCGAGGAAGCTCTGCCCTATCGAATGTTGGACTTGGACTTTTTTTATATATATTTTAATAAAACATGAACATAAAAGCGACTGTGCACTTACTAGGAAATGGTTATATTCCATTCAGTACGTGTATATTTAATACCAGGAAAAAAGATTGAATTTGATTTCCTCAACAAACCAATCAAGGGCTAAAAAATTCTGGGTATGGGTAGACATAAATTGAGGTACAGTTTGAGTAAGAGAAAAAAATGTATCGAGCAGAGGTTTTCTAGGTTATTTGGTTTCGACTTAAAATTCAATTTATGAATTATATGAAGCAACATTTTTATATGTAAAAGAAGGTAATGATTCAAATTGGTAGCATAAGCAGGTGGTAATACTGCGAGATGATGATATGACTAAATGTTCAGAGTCAGTTTTCATTATATAATTTATCAAATTTTGGTGGTTAAATTTATTAAATATTCATTGTGCTCAAAAATGTGTCGTCGTTGGATCTGCAAGTGCTCCTATATGTAAAAATAATAATTTTATAGAAGAGGCCAAAAACTGTTTCTTTCATAGGCGTATGTATAAATCAATGTGGTGAATTTTTGATTTTATAACAGTACTAATAGAAGGGAATCACAATAAAAAATTTATCGAAATAATAAACAAAATCTATTTCCATTATTTATAACATTTATGTTTAAATACCACATAGGATATACTTGTGTATCTGTTAATTTTTATATAGGAAGTGTTCGGTCCATCAGCGAATCATAAATCACTCGATGCTTCCAGCTTTATTATTTCCTAAAAGTAAACGTAAAAATACACATAGAATCAGAAGGGAATAAAATTCAAACACTTATCTAATAACTAAAACTCTTCTGTCCTAGGATTTCCTCCAATAAACAGCACAAAAGTCTATCTATGATATTCACAAGCTAAAAAGGAGAAAACATTATTAGAAATTAATCAAAATGAAATAAATAACACAATAATTACCTAAAATAAACGTACCTCCGTGTATTCCCATTTTCACCTTGTCATCATATTGACACTACGTCAATCAAAGCTTTTTCGCAACACCATGAGGAGTATAACACATGACCGACCTTGATAGCTAAAAAAGGCGGCGAGCTATAGTGAAATCATCCATTTCCAACTCAGAGTTGATCTGATCAAGTCCTAAGCCTTGGAGTCTGTTCTGAGTAAAATCCTAATCCAAATCATAAGTTAATTCTGAATTCCAAAATAGAATTTAATTATAAATCCATAGCTTGGGGCTGACTCTATCCTACAAACAGAAGTTAATTCTGGCTATATCCTAAATGTTGACGCAAACCTAAAACAAAAGTTAATTCTGGCTACCCAAATATTTGAATAAATAAATAAAAAGATTACTCTTTTGGACCTTTTACCGGGTTAAACTTAATTCTGTTCAAGAAAGAATTTTTTGGGATTCTCCGGTATATTGCAAAAGCTAAAAAATGTTTTAATTTTATTTTTACATTTTTTTAATAAATAAAAAAATTGTTTTTTCTATTTTTCTCAAACTTTTCATTTCTTTTTTCTTTTTTTCATTTTGTCATTTGTTTTTCAAATCACCAAATTTCGCTATTTGGGACCTGTTGATGAGTCAAACCAAGACTTGAAACTTGTCACCAAAAGTTAATGGGTTGTGTGATGAAATAACAAATTAGAACATTTTTTAGCTTTTGCTATATACCGGAGAATCCCAAAAAATTCTTTTTTGAACAAAACCAAATATTTGAGGTTAACTCAATTCTTATACAGAAGTTGATTCTGGAACATTAAAATTGAGGTTGACTCAAACTATTACCTATAGGAGTTGATCCCTAAGTATTGCACAAAGTGAGGTTAACTCGAGCAATTTTACATTGGAGTTAATTCTAAATCTAGGATACTTTATAAAAAGGATAGTGCAGATTTCTTACCAGAGGTTAACTCTGAGACAAATAAATACAGAGGTTAATTCTGACAAAATTGGAAATTATCCAATCTCACACGAAGCAGCAACCCAATTTGCTGCACCCATATGAGCATACGATAAAACGTCACAAGTGCCATTACTGCAGTCCCATATGCAGCAGCATTCCAATTTGCTACCTCCATACTCTCACGTACCAGCACACTAAATACAGCAATACAAGTTGCTATACCTGTCAACTACAATTTCCATGTGAACAACATGAGAGCAGATTAAATCTTGTCTCACAGATCATCCTTCTCGTGCCAACTCACTCACGAATACTCTTCTTCTTCAATTCAGGAGTAAAATACAAGGCGAAGGGCACATAGCAGTCCACGACGTTAGAACTACAACATATTGAATGTTTTTTTTTATTTTAAGCCTAGTACTAAGGTCCACGCTAAGCTAAATTTTGTATGAAAATTTAGCGAGCTAAAAGATATTGGCGAAAATTTATCCCGAATTTTAGCCAGAGCGGTACTAAGATCAATGCGCTAAATTTGGCTTTTGGGTTTTGATTAGAGATGGCACCACCAGTAAGTCTCCAAAAAATTTAGCTTAAATTTATCCGTTCGGGCCGTTATTTAGCGCGCTAAAATTATTTATTGACAAAGTTCTGAGATTTGATAAATTTATTGACCGGATTTTTGTAGTTTACGTAGTTTTGTACGTCTTTACTGTAAGTACGGATGAATTGGATTTCCTCTCGTAGACGTATTTTCAATATCATTGTTAATTTTTTTTATTATATACATTATACATATTATTTTAATAATTTCTTTTTCTTGTTTTTAATATATGTTTTCTCTGACTCTCCGCTGTAATATTTTAGCTGCTAAAGAACGGCCCGATATTGGGGACCCGCTACAATTTAGTTTAGCGCGGACCTTAGTTCTAGGCTTTAAAGTAAATTTTTATATTGAATTATTTGTTAAGTTTTACTGAATTTTAAACTAGTATTGAAGTCTGAATTGGTGAATTAATATGATATTAGATGTAAGAACTTCAAGTAGCATAATAATAAATAAAATTTTATATTTTTGACCCCCCCCCCCCCCCCCTCACCCCCTCACGAACACTTGTAAATAGAATTTTCGGGATGTGTTTATAATTTGGTTTTTAGCTTTTCACAACGTTCTGAGATCGTCTCTTTGAGCTCTTTCCAATGGTATCAAAACTAAAAATCGGGAAATTGTTCACATAGGAGATCTTGCAGATTCAATGACCCTCTTTCTTAGAGGTATGATCTAATAGATGTGCCGGAAATCATAGAAAAAAAAATGCCTTACATATTATATTCGCTTTATTTATCATGCGATATTGAGTCGGAAAGGATGATTCCTCATCGGATCTCAATTAAAGCGTCATAAATCTTTTGTAAAAAGACAAATAAAATTTTCAATAAATAAATAAAATATAATATCGAAAATAAATGTACAAAAAAGGGGAAAAAATCATTCAGTTACAATTAATTTTATAAGATTGGGCCATATGTGAAATTGAAAAAAAAACAAATCCCCTTTAAACTTGTCCAAAAAACAAACGGGTAGAAAATTCCAATCGGTGCTGTCCCTCATATATGGATTAAAATTGAAAACAAACTTTCGGTATCGAAACAATTTCATCAACATTCGAGGTCCACTTAAGAGCTGAAGTCCTGTCAGGAGTTGTTTACAACAAGCACTCAAAAGATCCTTTTGACAAAGAATAGAAACAGTGCTAACTACGGGGGACAAGTACTTCGAGATTGAGACATAATATAATCCACAAAACAGCCAAGCATGTGGGGTGTTTGATTGTCTAATGTCTACACATCTGTAATACCAAATGCAACCATGTATAGTTGCTGCTACTGCTGCTGATGGTAAGGGCATAACTAGTTGGCAACTCTTGATCCACTTGAAAATGTTCAACTCTTGCAATGCACATTGGAGTAATCAGGATGCTCAATCTTGAATTATTCTGCTCATATGTATATATGTATATATAGTCCTCTGAATAAGTGTAGTGAACGACATCTTGTACTATGTACTTGACAACAACTGTTACTTGAATTTACTTACCAATGAATTTATTCTTTGTTTTTCTATAAAATGTCGATAGTACTCAGAGAATTTTCCTAACTAGCAATATCCACTCGCCACTAATGAAATAGTTTTTATCAGAACTTGTTATATCACAAGCGATCTCCGAAAAAAGATAAGGAGTGGGGATGCAGAGGCATTCAAATTATGCTCATTAATAATTATCCTTCTTAACACCTTTTAAGATGCCCTTTTTGCCTTTTTATAATTACACGGATAAAGTTTTCATAGTATACCTGTTTCCGTCTAAGAAATTCTTTTCTTAAGAATTCTAAAACAGAAAACTTATCTTATATCGCATACTTTATCTGCGGTGTAAAATACGCGCCTTGTATCAAAATTTCTATATATACCTACATATATACAGTAGGTGTATACCCGATTTAGTTTTTAGTTAGTATATACATAGCTACATCATACTCATAAGTAAAAGAAGCAAGTAGAAAAGAAGTATTGGGAAAAAAGTAAAGAAAAAAAAACAAACATAATAATAAGAAACTCTGAGAGAAACGCCAAGAGAGTCAGTCAGAGGAATCTCAAACGTTGGCTGCTGAATGTTATATAAAGTTTTCCAAACTAAGGAAAAACTTATAACGAGAAAAGTTTTCCACTGCATGGAAAACTGAGAAATATTCACGCACCGATGGTGTCATCTAATTATAAATTCATTTTAACTAACAGTGGGAAAAGTATTCAAAAGGATAACACTGTACCCTTATAGTTCCTCCTTTCCAGCTTTGATTCTACCTCTTCTTCTTCATCGTCTGTATTTGCTTCCTTTCTTGCAGCACTTTTTGATTTTCTTGAAAATTTCTTCTGTGGAGTTCAACCAAAAAAAGAAAAAAAGAAAAGAAAAAGGAAAAACACATTCACGCTTTCCCCTACTCGTTAAAATTATAAAAGCTTTCCGCGCTGAGAGGAAATTGAAAACTTTGGAGAAAAGTTTATTTTTCACTTTTTGTTTCTTAATCTATCGCGCGGCGCTTATAATGTAAATAGAAGTTCGACTTCGATGAAAAAAGTTTAATTTTTTTTTCATAAGAAATTATTTTAGTTAGAGAAGTAAAGGGTTTTCAATGCTTTTAATAAAGTTATAGTGTGCTTTTTTTTGTCAGGTTATACAATCTATATGTATCAGTATGGAGAACGGAGAGGAGTCTGAAACAGTGATCCACTTTCTTTATCACTGTCCGGCACTCTCAGGAATACGTTACAGATTCTTTGGCACACACACACGACGCCAGCAAGGAGGATTGGGGGCCAATACTGAAATTTATAGGAGCATCCGGTTGGGACCTATGAGCAATCGCTCATGGGTCTGGAGGGTGAATAATGGGCTTTGATTTGGCCTACGTTCGGGAGATCCCTCGGGGTTCCAAGCCGCTGGTTCAATCAATCAATCCTCGCCGATTCTCAGCTCCAGCGTTGAACTGATGATATGATTAAAATAAGAAATGAATCAAACAAAAGATAAATAATGAATTACTACACCAAAAACGAATTAATTATTACATGATTTTCAGTCTAGCTTTCGACTAAACCATAGCTTTACCTGTGCTTTGTTGAAAGTGACAAATGATATTGGATTAGCGCTTGATAAGGATAAATTTACAGATTTAATTTTTTTCGACATTTTCAAAAACTTCGATAATTTCCAAATCTCATTGTGCAGGCTGCGAAATTTATCCATTCTTACTTTTCTGATAGTGTGCAAATGCTGGTTTCATCTACCTATCAGCTATCATTGGGCCATCCCACATGAGTATTCTTGATGCATACTGGTTTTCTAGGGAAGTGGTGAGTAAAAGCACGGAGATATCTCTACACTTTGGATAGATATCTCTTTGCTTCTTCTCACCTTTTCCTCAGAAAACCTGTTTGCATACTGCATCAGGAATACTTTTGTGGGATGACTCATTCTTCTGTTATATCTGAGGTTCCTCATGGATCAACATTTGGTGCAATACTCCTTTCAATGCTCATCAATTATATTTTTATCTGTCCTAAGCATTGCCGAATACACCAATTTGCAGATAATGTGCAGGTATATCTCTCTAGGCCAGTGTTTCCTAACTTTTTCGATTAACGGCGGACCCAGATCATCCTAAATCTAGATTCTGTATTAAAATATCTAAATATCTTTCATTTTATTAACCGTGACTCTTAGACAAGACTATTAACCAAACCACTTTTAACCAAATGGTAATCAGGATTCCGCGCAAAGCACAGCTCTGTCAAAAGTTACTGATGACTTGGGAGCTGCTCTCGATGACGGTTGTATCAGTATCTTGGCCCTTCTGGGCTTTTCCAGGGCTTTCGACTGCGTCAATCACAATATGCTTCTGTAGAAATTATCTACTCATTTTGGGTTATCCTCTACGGCTGTTCAGTTAATTCAAAGTTTCTTGTCAAACAGATATCAACAATCAATATTGGGACCCCTGCTTTTCAGTATCTTCATAAATCATCTGCCTGAAACTGTGGAAGACGTTCATATTCACTTGTATGCTGATGACGTGCAGATTTACTTCAGCAGATCTATTGGTCTGATTGAGGATTGCTTTGCTCAATGGGCACAATCCAACCATCTGACTCTCAATCCAAATAAATCTCACTACATTATTATCAATAACAGCAAGTTGAATACGATTCTCCTCTGTCTTTGGTAGGGTCTGTTAAAAATCTAGGTATAACTATAAATTCATCTCTGAAATGCTGCGATCATGTTAGCTCAATCCTTGGTAAGAGTAAGATCTACGGAGGACTCAGGAAACTGAGGCTAACCACCTAGTTTTTGTCTAGAGAGATACGATCAAAATTGGTGTAAAATCTTTTAATACCTCATTTTACATTTGGAAATGTGATATATCCGAAATTGGATAGTACCTGCTCCCGTAAGCTTAACCTCGCATTCAATGATTGACCTCATCTCTCCTGTCAATTATCGTTTGCTCGGCTTCTCAATATTCAAATATCTTGAATTCAATTTACTGATTTTTCTATATAATCTGCTAAAATCAAAAACCCCAAGCTATTTGTTTTTACATATACAAAATCTACGTTCTGCTAGAAACTCAAAAATAGTCTCTTGCCTCGTTTCCGTACAGCTGCTTATGAAGGTTTTTACTTTGTTCAGGCTACTAGATTGTGGAATAGCTTACCAAATAATATTCAAAACGCTGGTTCCCTGCACTTGTTCAAGAGGTTATTCAAGGATCGCTTCTCAGCTCAGTGGCATAAATTAGATTAAATTTGTGTTGATTTTTATTTCATTTTCCTTACTCTCTCATGACCTATTCTTTACTTTATATAGTTTTTCATGTCATTTTGTATGTTTATTATTAATTTTTTTCTCTGTTTTTTTTTGTATTTAGTTTTAGCTTTTTTTTTTGAATGCGCAGTCGCAATTTTACATCCTCTAATTTAGTTGTACGAATATAAGATTGTAGATCTTGTGTTCTCATGAATTTTGTTAAATATATATTATTATTATTATCCATAATTTTTGTTATAAAAAAGTAAAAGAAAATGTTACTAAATCGAATCGTTTTGATTTAGCCTCCTTTCTCATTAACTTCTTGGTAAACCTAGTGTACGAGATTTTTGTAAAGTTGGTACGAGATTCTATTTGTTCTAATCTAGCAACTCTGCACTTGAAGTGAGGTGATAACCATTGACGGATTGATGGATTAAAAACAGGTTGAGTACCCCAGGGTGGGGGGGGGGGGGGTCTGGAACGTAGGCCACACCAACGCCCATTGTTCACCTTTCAGACTTATGACGAATTGTTTATAGGTCCCAGCCGGAGCTGTAACAAAATTCAAAATTGGCCCGTAACCCTCCCTGCTTGCTTCATGTAGCAGGTGGTGCGAGCCAACCATAATAAGGGTGAATATAAAATAAAAATGTAAGAGACTTAAATTTAAACCGATTTTTTTTTACAAACTGTGCAATTATATAAATACTATTTCAAAGTTACAAAACCCGTGCATTTTAATTATTTGTCGGAAAATCAAGCGGCACATTTAACAATCATGCGCGGCACACAGGTTGAGAGACGCTGCTCTAGGCATAATTGAGGATAGCATCAGTAGCTTAAATGTAAATTTGTGAATTTAATGTGTAATTTGGATATTTCTGTTATTCTTAAATTTACTTTTTTCTTACCATTTTTAATGGCAGGTTCTCACCTTGTGTAATTTAAAAATTAATCACTGTTTTATGTACTATAAAAGATTTTGTATCGATTCTTGTGTACAATTGTTTAAATAAACCCAAATCGAATCTCCTAATCAATCCAGTGAAATCGAAATCTTTATACATATAAGATAATGCTAAAAACTATATAAAAAATAAAAGAAATAAAAAAATTGAATAAATAGAAAAAAGAACCCTACACAATCGATATTTTAACAGTGAGTGGTAAGGAATTGTAAAGTGTGATAGCAGGACTGAAAAACAGGTGATTAGTAACCAAATATCCAGATCTGGGCAAATTGGACTGCGGTATAATTTTAACTAAAAGGATTACCGATTGGAAATTTAAGAATGTTAAAAGATCAAAGCCCAGATAAGAAGTAGCGAGTTATTGATTATTACACCTAAATTACGTTGGGATTCTACTTAAGATATGACAATATTATGAAATATAATGGCAGAATGAGTAGAGGTATCAAGTTTAAGTATCACGATTTTCTAGGATTCAGCATTAAACCATTGCCAAGCGTCCATCAATATATTGAATTTAGGTCTTCATTAATGCAACTAATTCCATCTTCGATTAATCCCAAGGGTGGCGATTGGAGAAGTTGCACTAATCAGCGTAGAGATGCATTTCATGTGTGCAAGATAGCCAAACAAATCATTAATAAGTATACAAAAAAACATCTGGCTAATAACCGAGCCTTGGGGAGAATTAATTATGAGGAAGGTAGAGTAATTACCACATGAAAACACTGTCTGAGAACGCTCTGTGCGATAACTGAATATAAGCTTCGTTGAGCTTATGAAAAATACTAAATTTAGTAATGAGTTGGATTGCGTAATGTACAGTATCGAATGCTTTAGAGAAGTCAAGGAGCACCAGTAGCATTAATTTATCTAAAATTTATTACTTTTCTAATAATATTGATTACCTTCCGTAAGGTAGTGGTGCAACTATACTTGGGATGAAGACCAGATTGGAAGCCATGAAGGAGACTATTGATGCTTAGGTAATGACAAATTTGCAAGAACATTATTTTTTTTAAAACCTTAGATAGGAATGGAAATGGTGGGGGGGGGGGGTTAATGGGCGGAAATCGGTGCAACTATGTCCAGACTTTTTTTAGTCACAGGCATTACTTTAGAGAACTTCCAGCTGTGCGGGAATGTTGAGATGATGAAACAGTTATTAAAGATGTGACCAAGTAGCAAAACTAAAAAAGGTGCAATAATTTTAGCAAATCTCGGAGAAATTTCGTCCATACCTAAAGAATCCATAGAAACTCTGATGAAATGGAAGGGAGATAAGGTATATGTAGATTGTTCTAAATTAAGTAAATAACTGCTATTAGCAGGGTTAGAACTATGAGATACAAATTCGAGATTTAACACATCAGGACTCAAACTACATCTGGAAATAACAGCAGCAACAACGACCGCCTTTTTGAGATTTCCCCAGAAGACCGTGGGTAGTAGCCCAGTAATATTTCTCTCTATTAGTTACACAATTTCATATGTGGAATCAGGTCTCAATCTTGGGGTAATATTTAATAAGACCTTCACCTGGAACGAGAATACTAGGTTTGTTCTGCGTAGAGTCTACGGTGGTCTTCGTTCACTTTAGGTCACAAGATTCTTTAATTAATATTAATTTTAACTCCAATTTTAATCTTAATTTTAATTTTAATTTTAATTCTAATTTTGATTTTAATTTCGATTTTGATATTTTTCGTGTTTGTTAACATATATACGACCATTTTTGGATTACGAAATGGAGAAATAATTTATTATCCTAAAATTGCCGGCTTCAAAATTTATTGGGATATTTGTGTTTAACGAATTTTCAACTATCTTAATCGTGATTATTATCATTAATACATTTTCTATACCGAATCTTAAGAAACTGAAATATTATTTACCTGAAAATATTAATTAAAATGTAACTCAAATAAAAATATCTAGTGATGCCATTTAGTGGCGGTCCCCGAAACTATAGTAGTCTCACGATTCCAAAAGCCTAATTTTTATGTGACTCTGTTATCAAATGTAATTTACAATACAATACAATACAAAAACGCTTTATTGAAAGACCCTGGCCAAGGCCACGTCCATAAACGGTGGGTACATAGATCGACAGTAGTTACTTAATTATAAGCAGATACATTAGCAAAATAACCAAAAAGAATGTAATTAGCAAACACTTAAAGTGATTGAGCAGATACTCAAGTAGGTAGAGATAACACATCTAACAGCCAGTGTGGCAACTATAGGTATACATATAAGAAGAAGTTATATAGAGACTTACGACCTACAAAGAAAAGGTTTAATTAACTTACGAATTATAACAATAAACAGCAGTGGGCGTCAAACTCATCAGTCCTAGCTAATCAATAAACTGAAGAAGAAAATTCACAAATTCAGAACTTCAATCGGCCCAGATACCGGCCTTGAATCTGGCAATTATCACAAAGGTAAAGCTACTATAATTAATTACATGGTTACCTATTCTTATTTATCTAAAGCAGCAACCTATGGCTACTAGAATAAAAATAAAAATTAAATATTTTAAGTACATACAACAAATTTCAATAAACCGCAGCAGCAACATAAGGTTACCAAAACAGAATAATAAATATTAAGAAAAAAAATTCAAAGTAAATACTACGGTTAACAAATTCAATGCGACCAATAGTTATTCATCCAGATAAATAGAGTAACTAATAATAAGAGAGATGAATGCTGATAAAAGTTTAGATGTAAAACATATAACTTCGCACATCGGTACCATAAATGTAAAAATCAGCACCAGATACCAAGAACTCGGATTAGCAGGATCAGCATCTCATTCACCCAATACTAAACAAATTAAGATAATAATACTGCAATAATTAAAACTAATATTGCACAGACTAAATACTGCACAGCCTCAGAGAGTCTTAAAATTACAACCTCGAACTTCCAATAGAACATGAGGAGTAAAATAGCAACGTGCAACTAGGACCTATTAAAGTACTCAATGACCCGATCTTTAAACGAGCCCATGGTAGCAGATTCTCTAATCTCCCTGGGAAGAGAATTCCACATGCTCGCACCCAGCGAGAAGACACTTCTACTACCGAACTGAGTCCGCATTCTACGAAGAATGATCCTTGATCTGTGCCTGGGAAACCATTCAAATTTTTCTCCAATGTTAAGTGGCAGCCCACCGAGTCTGTCGCGAAATATAAAACACAGGGTTCTCAATTTAAGAAACTTGGAAAGTGAGCAAGAGAGAAATTCCTCAGCTAGAGCCGATATATGTGTCCGCTTATTTAACTTGTAAACACAGGTGTTAAGCGCCCGAGACAATTTGGAAATTGCATTTGGAGGAAGGGGATAAATGGTAACATCTGCAAAAAGAAACTGAGGAAGAATCAGGGCTCGGACAAGTCCAGGTCGAATCGCTTCAGGAATAAAAACCGACACAGAATATTGCGACCGCAGACCAAACTAGACCCGAGAGCAAATACGATTAATTTGAGAACCCCAGGTGAGTCTCTGGTCCATTAATAATCCAAGATTCTTTACTGGATCAGAAGAAAACGATATGTCTTGACCGAGAAGAGAAATAGGAGGGAGAGTAGCTGACGAAACAGTGTTATACCCGCTTGAATATATAATGGCTTGTGTCTTCCCCGGGTTCAGATTGAGCCCATTTACATTACACCAGTCAGAAACTCTGGACAAGATAACATTAATATCAGAAATCAGAGACGCAAGGCTGTCCCTTGGGGTCCCAGCATAAATTTGTATGTCGTCCGCATAGAGATGAAAGTGAGCGCCATGTAATTCCAAGGTGATTTCGTTGATAAACAGTGTAAATAAAAGAGGGGCTACTACCGCTCCCTGCGGTACTCCAGATAGAACGCGCTTAGAGGAAGACATTCTCCCATTGGATACCACAGTCTGCGTTCTTTCACTCAAATAGCAAGAGATAAAATTACATGCAAAAGATGAGAAACAAAATTGACTCCGAAGCTTATCAACCAGGAGGATGTGGAACAGACTCAAAGGCCTTTTTAAAATCAAAGAGGATATGAATGACATCATTTCCTGCGTCGCAGAGTGAACGAATATCAGAGACCACTGATGTGACAGCAGAACAAGTGGATTGCTTGTGTCTGAACCCAGACTGAAATTTCGAGATGGAGTCATTCAAACTTATGTGCTCTATAATTTGGTTAGTTATTAGTGATTCAAATGCCTTCGAGATCGAGGTTAACACAGTGATGAGCCTCCAATCCGCTACCGTAATCGGAGAGGAAATCTTTGGAATTGGAGTGATGAGGCCCAGCTTCCAATGGATAGGGAAGTATGAGCATGTGAAGAACTTGTTAAACAATTGGGTAATCACCGGCAATAATTGTGGCAAGATAATTTTTATGAATTTGATCGGGACACCATCATGCTCAATAGAATTGGATTTGATTCGCGATATAGCACAAAGAAGCTCCTCCTAACTGACATTTCTAAAAGCAAAGCCATCTTCATTAATCTGAGCTGCAGCATTAAGGTAACTATCAGGAGAGTAAACATGTGCAGGGCCCTGAGAACCAGCAGTAGATGTAGGGTGAATATATTCACTGAACTCATCCGGGTCAACACTAGAACTCATTCCAGTTTTGGATCCAATGCCCATCCTCCCAATCTTCTTCCAATTGATTGGGCCCGCGAAGTTGTGAAGAGCAAACTCCCTAGTCTTTGTCCTAATGAGATGGCTTGCCTAATTGCGAAAACGCCTAAAGTCTTTGTAAGTTTCAACGGCTTTTAGCCTTTTCCAGGCTCCATATGCGATATCCCGCAACTGACATCTAAGCATGACATCCGGGAGTTGTAGAATTCTGGTCATGAGTAGTTTGGTCCGGATCGATTTGATCGGAACATGCGTGGTGAAGAGAGTTTGCATAGTATTTGTGAATAATTGTGCCGAAACATCAGGGTTCGAGGAGTTAATCATAGGGTCCAATCAGTCTGCAGTATATCTGCTTCTAAAGCTTCAGATTGAATTGCAGCAAAGTTTCTAAACGTGATCCATCGAGAGGTTTGTGTGCATGAGATATCGAAAGCTACAAACAAAGCCTCGTGGTCAGAAACACCAGGAACCTGTCCAGACCGGATAGGACGAAATCATAAGGTCCAACACTGTAGCTGAATTAGGACTATGGTGGGTGGGCGAATAAATTCCATGCTTACCTTTAAATTCTGTAATCATTTCACGATGACAACTTCGACAAAATTTACAAATCTGTCATGTCTGTCCATGTCGGGCCTAAGGAAATTTTAATATTTTAAACTTCTAAAATAGTAGAAGGTGTAGAATGTGCCAGTGTATATCTCTCCATAAAATTTACTAATAACAACTTTCTTCAGAGAAATATTTCTAACGAAAGGTAGAACCATTGCATTTTTCTATAGACATGGGAAAACTTTGTTTGAGGTCCTCAGGCAGGTGATTATAATGAGATAAAACGCGGGTTATGTTGATAACTGCCTCAGACCTAATAATTTACATAGATGGCAACACATTCTCGTACATCATCAATGTAAACAGAGAAGAGCCTAATTTCACCCGCCTGATAAGATTCTATTAATAAAGCAGTAGCGGATGGAGATCTGTTAGATGAAAAAAAAACTCGCTTTTTGTTTGATATTTTTCGAAATCGATTTCAATGTTTAAAGACTTCTTTTACTTGATCTAACGACAAAGCTTGAATAATCTGTTCTCATTCAGACATAAGTGCAGCAGAACTACTGAGCATATCCTGCCATCATTTCTGTCATAGTCATCATACCCTCTAGACATCCCGCGCAGAAGTTTATAATTAAAATATTTGAACTTTATATACCAAAGAAAAAGGCGATTTCAGATAAATCGATTTAATTAAAAATTTTTAATTATAAAAATTAATTTTTCTTCTTAAAGATGAGAGAAAATCGTCATCAGAGGTATTGGAATAAAAAAATTGCTCATTGGTCGAATCAACAGAATTTATCTCTTTGATGAACCTCATCAACCACAATCCCTTAGTGTGATGACATTGATTTGCTTTATAGGGGAATGAGCAGGATTTCAACCCGAACCCGATTATTAATAGTATAGAATCTGTCACCGCAGAGATATGGCATCAATTAATTGAAATTTTACCCGTCCTCCACCCGCTCTGGCGGCGGTGGATTAATTAAGTCATTCCAATTGTGTACTAGCAGAGGATGTACGGTGGTGGTAAGAAATTCTTTTTGAGTGCAATAAGAGGGGCACTCTAATTCCTTCTTAGAAGCAGGATCAAAACCGCAAGTTTTAAAACGTAAAATTGACGTTGGGGTGGTGGAGGACGACGACGACGGTGATGGCGACGACAGCGACGACGACGTCGTCGATGGCGTCAATGACAAGGCTCTTGTGGGCAACAACGTTAATGATGAAATGATGTGGCGAATGGTGGTAGATGAATGATTTGCACGTGCCAAGTGATGGAGACGATAGGCGCTTAGGCGGTGATTCCTTCGCCTCCTCTAAGTTGAAGACTTCTTTTTTAAAATCCCGTGAATTTATCCACTTTAATAATAATTATCGAAAGATTTTCAAGGGTTTCCTAAATATGGCTATGGAAATGGGAATATTGTTGTTGTTTCTGTTTTTTTTTGTAGTAGTAGTAGTAAAAGTAGTTAGTAGTAGTTGTTGTTGTACTAGAACTATAGTAATACATGCGTAAAACTCAACGACTAGTGATAATTAAGTAGAGAAGAGCATCAATCAAATTTTGGAAAATTCCATGATATAATCAGTCGAGGCAGAAGCGACCCATATAAACCCATCTCCAGCCACAAGCGTAGGAATGGTAACGGCGAACGGTTTCCATGGACATAATCATAGAACATGACTGGAACCACAGTTCAGTCCATGCGGAATCCACAGAGGATGAATAAATGTCAGGAGGATCA
This sequence comes from Dioctria linearis, assembly GCA_963930735.1. Classification (NCBI taxonomy): domain Eukaryota; kingdom Metazoa; phylum Arthropoda; class Insecta; order Diptera; family Asilidae; genus Dioctria; species Dioctria linearis. The sequence goes on from CAWVNZ010000681.1 coordinate 49,759, forward strand.
ACAGCAGTCCGGCTACATGAACTTTCTCTCATAACAACAGAAAATCCCTTTAGCACCCCTAGACTGGCAACAAAACAACTGCATCGTAATACTCTTGCTTGGCTGACGGACTCGGCCCTAGGACTGTTGCCTCTTTCTTCGTTCTATTTTATACTTTACCCTTTTAGGGTTTTGCATATACACCCTGTTCATATATATACAATATACATATATATCCCCATCTATCCATCTATACATACACATATTTTATGCCGAGACATATTCCACTACCTATACTAACTACACATGCAGTTCATGTTTTTTTATAGGATGGGTCTTGGGATTGGATAAAATGGGCGAGGGCGAAACATGGCTCCAAAGTTACATAACCGCAAGATGATTGATAGTTTGCGGTTGTTGCGAATTCTTTCAGGTCTCGGCTCGTAATTAAATGTGAAATTAAAAATTCATAACTGTCAGAAGGGAATTTTCTTGTGTTGACAAGGGGTGTCCTGACGATGACTGACACATTTTCCATAAGGCGGAGGTTCAACTTTGGCGAGAAAAGTAAGTACGTAAATGCAAAACGTTCAGCTTCTAAGGGATGAGAGAGAAATGATACGCAGTTTGATCAACTATATTTGTTGGAAGCGGAGGAGAGGGGGACTATGGGTTTTATACATATTTTATGTGAAAATTGTTAGAATCTTGTGAATGCGAAATATTTTGACGATGATAAATCAATTTTTGATTTGATTTGAGGCGTGTTTATTTAAAAATGCATGCATAATATAAAAATTTATAAGCATATAGGAATGTATCAAATTGGAAGACTTTGAATGACCATAATGAAAATGTTGTGTAAAACGATAAAAGTTGCCGGTAGCTTTCAGTAAAAAATAATTTTAATTTGGTATAACCGTAAAAAAAAAGTTTGAGTGGTGTTATGTATCTATTTTTGACCGTGTGTATAAGAATATAGGACCATTTGAACATTGAAACAACAAATATTTGAATTTTGGTAGCAAAACACTCAGCAAATGGTACTCTGTGAATTATGCATAACTTGTTATTTGCTTGTTTATATTTTCATTTAGAATTTTCACGTTTTCCTATGATTTTACACGATCAATTTCATTCTAATCCCCTTCATTAATAATCAATCACTATTTTTTTCAGAGGTTTCTTCAATTAAAATAGGTCGAAACTGTCTGGAGAAATTTTTTCTCGAATGCGACTACTTATAGGTATGTCAGTCATAAATTCTTTAAAGGCTCACTGATTTCGAACTATACTAATTGACATAGCAATCTTAATTTAAAATAAATATGGAACGATTGGTTTGGAGAAAATCTTATATGGCGCAATAACTTTTAATCCGGACGAATGAACTTTATTGCTTGTGATCGAACTAGTCCGTCCATCGATATTGTGCATAGAAAGACTGCTGGATTTACTTACTATAATATTCAATATGTGGGGTCTGGGTCAGAGGGCGGCGAGGGTGCAGCTCTGGTTTAAGCTGGAAAAAGTGGAAAAAGTGCCAAAATTCGAAGCACTGACATAATAATAAGAATGGACTCAACGTTCTTGCTTCAAAAATGGCACAAATTTTGAACAGGCTGTGAAAACCCTTTATCGCGTACAATTGTACATCGTTCATAATTTATTATTATTTGTCGATTAAAAACATTAAAGATGTTATAAAATAGAATTGCATTAAACAAAAATTGTTTAGGAAGTTAAACTTGTTTTAATTAATACAGAAATTAATCCTTAATATTACTATAAAAATAGAGATTACTCTTTAGGATTTTTTACCGGGTTAAGTTTATATTTGTTCAAGAAGGAATTTATCTGGATTCTCCAGTATATAGCAAAAGCTAAAAAATGTTTTTACTTTGTTATTTCATCACACAACCGATAATATTTTTGGTGAGAACTTTCAAGTCTTGGTTTGACTCATTAACAGGTCCCAAATAGCGAAATTCAGTGGCTTCAAAAACAAATGAAAAAATAGAACTAAGAAAGGAATCAAAAATGAAAAAATTGAGAAAAATAGAAAAACAAAATTTTTATTAAAAAATTTAAAAACCAGATTCATTCGAAACGAATCGAACCTGTATACGCCCGCAGTGGGCTGAAAAAAGAAAAAAAAATTAGAACTGTTTCAAGCGTTTACAGCAGGCAGAAAACCAACCTGTACCGATGAGTGTAAGGTTTTCCGCTGACACGAAACGCTCCTTTTTTTATTTTTGTCAACCTACTGCGGGCGTATACAGGTTCGATTCGTTTCGAATGAATCTGGTTTTTTAAGTATTTTTAAATGTTTTATTAACATTTTTTTCTTCTATTTTTCACAACTTTTTTCATTCTTTCTTTCTTCCATTTTTTCATTTGTTTTTCAAGTCACTCAATTTCGCTATTTGGAACCTGTTGATGAGTCAAACCAAGAAACTTGTCACCAAAAATATAATGGGTTGTGTGATGAAATAACAAATTAAAAACATTTTTTAGCTCTTGCGATATACCGGAGAATCCAGATTAATTCCTTCTTGAACTTAAACAAAATTTAAGCATGAAGCAGATAAACATATATAAGCAATATATTTGTTTGAATTTTATGTTAATTCCAATGCATTATATAACCCTACTGTTTCTAAAATTAGTAACAGTTCAACGCATATTTTGTGCATATAGGAGACAAATAGATGTTAGCCAAAATTTGTGCTATTTGTACCGGTGACGCACCGGGCCGTCTTTACATCCAAGAGACTTCAAAGACCTTTGGTATGTGTTTTCAATTGAATCCATCGTCTTTATCCGAATATGATCTGCCCTTCTTCAAACACTTCGAGAAAAGACACACTCATATACACGAATTTTACAGGTATCAGCATTTCCTGTTTTTTCTATAGGCTTCAATAACCACGACCCAAAGTGAAGCAAAGGCTAAGCTACTAGCCATAAGCACTGCGTTCAACTTAAACATATAAAATTGAAGTTGGAAGCATTTAGAAATTTTTATGTTTTTTTTTATTTTTTTTTATAAAAAGTCCAGTAAAATATATTTACTGCGCTGTGAATCATGTTGTTCAGAAAAAGTAAAAAAATTTACAGCAATTTTTCTTTCAGGGGTCTTCAGGGGGAGGCACGCCCCCTCACCTTATAGCTGTAGTTGCCCCTTGTTTGGGATTAATTTTTTGATTGGGATGAGGCCCTCAAGTCTTAGTTGTCTATAAACAGATGTACTCAAAAGCGGTGGGTCCAGAGTAGGTTCATAAGACTCATTCTGCCTGTATCCATATTTTTAAAATCCGCATCATGGACTTCTTCCAGTTTTCCAACTGTAGTCGCACTGTTTATTGCAGTTAGTAAATTATTCCAACTACAAGCAATATGTACAAAGTAAGAGTCTTCCAATTCTCGATGATTGAAGGAAGGAAATATAGCTAACCAAAATAATCCAGGACGTCCGTACGTATTAGGTTATAAAAAAAGACAAGTGCCTTGCGCCTGTGATGTTAATTCAAAGAACACCCGAGAAGATTTGTACTGAACGGAGAGATCTGATGAAATCTAACGCCGAAAACAAATCTAATACAGCCAACCATTAAAGGCAACATTAATTCTGCGACGGCAATATGAATCAAGTAGTGGATAAATCAAACTTCCATTGTAAAAATGGGGTAGGATCAGGGCTTCGACGAGTTTCAGTTTAGTACTGGAGCATAAGATCTGAATAAAAAGCCAAAACCTCCGTAGTCCACTATAACTTTTACCAATCAGAAATGATATATTATAACAACAGCTCAACCTTGATTTGATCTTTATCCCCAAATTTGTAGCCTGCTCAACATAAAGCACACGCGGCCTTTAAGAAAAATCCAGGGGGGAATGCTTTAAAGAAGTCGTGGCGAATTACAAGGTATTGTGACTTATCTGGATTAAGCACAAGGTCATTATTTACTGACCAGCCATAAAATCTTTCCTAGTCTTCATTTACACGTGCAATACAATCTTCAATGAGATCAGTTAGTCTACTAAAGAACAATTGAATATCGTCGGCATATAGATGAATGTTAGTATCACGTATTGCATCTGGCAGATTCTTAATAAATTAGGTAAATAACAACGGATCCAGAACGGAGCCCTCAGGTACACCGGATAACAAAGAAAGCATTTCAGAGATCATTTCATTAATGCCAACCTCCTGAAATCATCCAGAGAGGAAGTTAGAGATCAAATTAATAACAGTGGGGGAAATTTCATGCTAATTTAATAATTAACGTAAAATGATGAAAGCTATCGAAAGCTTTGGTAAAATCTAAGAATTACAAGAAGCGGTTGTTTTTCCAGGCTACATCTCAGATCCGTGCTGACCTTTAGCAGAGTAGTTTTACAACCATGATTCGACCCAAAAACAACACTTCTAATGGGAAAGCATATTATAATTTGCTATATATGCCAATATCTGACTATACATAAGTTCTTGAAGGAGTTTAGGCAAGAAGCACAGAAGACTTATGAGTCGAAAATCGGAAGGAGAAGAATTCACAGACATTTTCGGGATTAGTAGCATCGCTATCCAATGTAATGGTAAAGAATTTTGAAAAACTTTGGCGAAATGCTATCAGGACCAACTGCATCTGATTTAATTGAATGGAGGAATACAGTGAGTGGTGTCTTGGTCAATATCACCATGATATAAACTATTCCGATGGCATATGTACCATATATCTCCTCTTCCATAACCTTGACAAAATCTTATCGGGTTAACAGAACCCAACATTTAAATTTGCCAAGAGCTGTTTCCTTGGGGATCAAAATATTTTATGGTTTCTTGCAAATTGATTTCTGTATCATAAAAAAAAAATCGTCCTATAGTTTATTATGGTAATATTGCATTCTTTACTGTCAGTTACTTTGATGTGATTAGATCATTGAAAGGATGATGACATGAGAACATAGGAAGGACAGAGAGCATGATAGAAAATTCCAATTTTCCTAAATCCTAGAATAAGAAGATTAAAGATGACAATAAAAACGATTAACTATCCTTGGAAGAGTCCACCGGAGTGATATGTGTGAGTGTGTGTGTATGTGTAGCTTACGCTATATTATTAAATGTCGTTAAAAAGAAACAGGACATCTAAGGTCCTTTGAAGTCTACTCTTGAGAGATAAAATAATAAAAAACATAAAAAAACCAATCAAATCGGTAGGGCTTCGGTTGATAATATCGGTCGCCCACTTCTCCTCCCTTTCTACTTTCTTTCTGTGTTTTTTTTTATATACCCGTATCAGCGGTATTCTCTTTGATTACTTCTTATTCTTCTTTGTCGTCCTTGTCTTGCCCTCGTTCCTGTGTCTTGGAAATGAAGGTATCAGTCCTTTGCTGACATTATACTTTCACCCTCTTATTCTTATAGCTGTTCTGTGGTGTGCTTTGCTTTGCTTAGTATGTCTTCACCAGTTTGCACGAAATTAATTTTTATGTCCCTGTCGTCCTGTTGAGTCACCTCCTTCCCGTCCTTCTGTCTTTCCGTCTTCTCCTTCCCAAAAGACCTAATTCTAGTGCGCCCTTTATATTAAAGATGAGATGGCTGCCTGCGATGTATCTCCACGACTCCACCGTATTCCGCACCCCAAAATGGTCTTGTCTGCTTCTCTATGATGGGGCTGTGTGTTCTCGAAGGATAATTATGGCCGATTAAAATCAGTGAAAATTTATTAAATTCCATAAATCACTTCGCTTGTTGAGATTTATAATTATTTTGATTATTGTATTCGGGTAAAAAGACCCTTCCCTGTGACCCTGCCTGCAGCTGATGATGATGCTTGCTGTTGATGCTGTTGATCACTATGTTGATGATAATTATAGGTGGCATGGGATTGGTAGCTATGCGGTTTTCCAGCTAACAACACCCACTTTCATCTCATTTATGTATAATTACAGGAATATGTATATGTGACATCCCACAGCTACCCTTTTTGGTCGTCGGAATCAGGATAACCGCTATTTGGTTTCCATGCATTTTTAAGGGGGGTTGATTTTGGATGACCTTTTTTAATGATTTTTCATAGCTAACCTTAACCATGTGGGGTTTTAAATAGTAATATTGTTTCCTTTGAAGGCTATACACACTTTGCTGAGAGATTTTTCAAACTTTTTCATCGTTTCCAAAAAAATATGGCTTGAAAAACAAAATATCAGTTTACGGAGTTAAAGATCTCTTCGTTCATTGCAAATTTTTTCTATGCGAGTCATCTTTTGAATTTGGAAAGAGGAAAAATTCGCACGGGACGGGGTTAACACGGGGTTGCGGCTGACGTAGTTTTGGAACGGGTGACTATTATATGGTAATAATACTGGGTAATATGTTGGTTTTTTTTTCAGGTAGTTAATTTTTGATTTCTTGGAAATTCCAAAAAGTTATTACTTTTCCAGCTGAAGAAACCGCTTTTGACTTCTTCGTCGCACGTTTGCCGCCTAGTCTACTTGTTCAGCTCAGATGTGTAATCATAATCCCAAACTTCGTCTATCGTCATGAATTGGTGTAAAAAATCCTACGGACTGTTTTTAAATATGTATCTTCAAATAATGATGGGAAACATGTTTTTTTTCGACTAGGATATAGGTTGGTTGTCAAAAAACGCAGCACCCATTTTATCGACAGCTTTTTCATTGCCAAGATTTTGTGCGCTCATTTTATTTAGATGCCCACAGGATCAGCACAGCAATTTCGATTTTATATCAACTTCGCAGTCAATCATCACAATCTCATGGGATTGACTATTGTTTTCCGTTGTGGTGGCTTCAGTTGTGCGTCCGAAATGTCAGATGTGTTTGTACGGCCAGGTTTCAGCTAATTTAGGCAGTTTTAAACAGCCTGCAATAATAGTGATAGTGATGAATTTAACACGACTTTGACATCGCCAGCCTTATACCTTTGAAAAAAAGTGTTTAATAACGGTTTGGAACTATTTCTTCTTTTTTTTATTATAAAGCCCAGCTCTGGGGATACCCTATGATGCAAAGCACACAGGATGACAGGAAGGAGAAAGAGCAACAAATTAAGGAACATGATGAGAGGAGTGGCAGAGGTGCTGATGATGTCACTCTTTAACATTCGCAGATTTATGTCGGAGGAAAGAAAGAAGATGATAGACTGTTCCATATTCGCTTAGTTCGGGATAAAAAAGTATCACGGAGTTTTACTGTACAGCCGAAAGTATTTGGAAGGGTGAAGAAAGGATGTGCCGGGCTTGCAGCGCGAGTATGAAGTGCGGGAATTAATCTATATGGGATCATGCATGTAGAGATAAAGGAGCGAAAGGCATTCAACATTGCGGCGGTTATGGCCACATCACCAATGAACTTGAAGACTCTCTTTTGGACAATATCCAATAAAGCTAAGACTGTGCGACCTGCCCCGGCCCAGATATGGGAATTATATTCCATTCTTGGTCTGATTAAGACTTGTAGAGGAACGCTAGATTCGATGGCGTGAAGTATTTCTTACACCTTTTCAGAAATCCAAGATATTTTGATGCTTTTTTGGGAACGGAGAAAATGTGAAGTATTTTAGCTATTCACATGCCCATCGAACATTAACTGACAAAAAAATCAGGTTCAAATTTCGACGGAACTTATTTGAAGGCCCTTTTATGAATTGTGACGAAGAAAGAGACTCTTCAAGATCCCTTCTTTTGAAAAACAGTTACTGTCAAGGTCAGTTCTAAACATCATAGTGCTTAAGGTAACGTTCTGAATTTTTATGATCATTATCTGCTCCACATAATCACAGATGAACTTTCACTATCTCAGAAATCATAAAACTTTACCTAGACAAAACCGAAACACAGGGGATGTGTGTTAATACTGTCCAATGATTATATTTTTGTAATGATAAGAAGAAATTCGTAACTAAAAGTCTCAAAGTAGTAACATTTCGGAATAATATTATATAAGATATCGTAGCTGTTACGAAGCTGTGACGAAAAATGTGTAAAATTAGTTAGCTGATCTTTACTTATGCACTTGTATGGTATCAATTACGAAACATTATAGTTTGAAGAAATTTTATGTTATGATGTTTTAGAACATTAGTAACATTCTGGCATCATTGACATTTTGTTACTTTAATTTTTACTTAGAAATATATGGACACCATGATATTCACTTGGTGGTTCGCCATTAACCCTAGAGTCTACACCATACGTGAACCATTTGGTTGATACACTAAAGGTACAAATGTTCCTCCTTTTTATTTATTTTAAATGGATACTTCGCAACATTTATTACCGATAGCTTTCTTTGGTGGAATGTAAGGTTAGATTCCACTTTGAATTATAACTGGAATACATTTAGAAAAATTCAACTTCAGTGTTTTTATTTCTAACTCTGAGCTTTTTTTTCGGTTTTAACCGCCCTTACTATTCAAAACTCAAAACGCAAATGAAATAACAGCACTAGCAATCTCTATATGGTACCCGAGATGATTTTAATACCAGAACGTACACGCTAGCAGATTCCTTTCCTCGAGTGGTAGGTAAATCAGCCAATTTGAGTGCGCTAGTATTTACGTACCTTTGCGACTAATAGGGAACTAGGAAATAAAAATAAGTAGCCCATCTTGAGCCCTAATAATATCCTCAAGAAATGATTTATACATTTCGATCGAGTTCACCCGATAGTCTGAAAACGAAACATATTCCGACATGCAAGTACATATGGATACGTAGACATGGTATCAACACAAACATTTTTCTGTTTTCAAAGTTAAAACCGTATAAAAGGTATATTTGAGGCTATCATTGAATTTGAACTTGCTGCGACATCTATTTCACATTCAAATTGCAATTGTTTTCTCAGCAAAGGTACATTTGTACCTTGGTGTGATTCTAGGGTTAAAAGTAGTTTTGGTTGGTTGGGAGATTTTTTGATCTGAAAGTGTTTTGGAATTTAAATGACAACAAAAATTTTTTTTTTTTTTAAATTAATGATCATCACAATTTACAGTTGATTACTGATTTGAATATTAGTTGTGTTGTGCTATTTTGGCTGTAGCTCTAACACACAATTGATTTCTAAGGGGTAAGCTTTTTAAGGTTGGACAGAAAAGGTTTTACTTGGCGGTTTTGTGCCCAGAAATATTTGCCTTTCAACTTGAGACCACAAATAACATTTTTATTTTGGCAGATCTACTTGAAGCTGTGTACGCATACTTAAATTAGAATAGTAAATTACTCATGCGATATGAGAGCCATCTATGATCAAAGTCAAAATCTCAAAAAGTAAAAATTCTCCAAACTATTTCCATTAAAAAACGTGGCCTACAAAAAAATCATCTGAATAATTTCTATTAAGGTCAATGATTTCATAAGCATTGAAGGGTTTTGAGAGATCTTGACATTCTTAAACCTATCTGGGGCCCATGCCTTGCTATAAATGTAATAGATCGTCAAATACAATATTTCGATACTCATTTCCTATTGCGGTTTTTCATCCTGGAAGGCCATGATGTGTATGGAAACCATGGTGTCTGGAATAAAATTATTGAGGATCATAGCATTATTAAGAATTATATTTTATGAGAATTGCACTTGATTCTACTGGTCTTGTACGTTTTCGGTGAACCTGTTTTTCAGAAGTGCTAATTCCCAATTGATAAGACTTCTTTGTACTTCACCTCAAAAGGGAAAGTCCACTTTTCATACAACTTTAGACCCGACATAAACAGACATGAGAGATATCTTAAACGATGCATTATGATACTATCTGAACATATTTTATTAACAATATTTATTTCTATCTTGCGGGGAAAGCTTTTGCGAATGGATGCAGTTTGAGCGACGTTTTTTGGGTGAAAAAGTGGACTTTTCTACTTCTCGTGATTGTGCGCAATTGGTGCGTCGCAAAACTATATGTGAAATCTAGTAATTGGGTAGTATGTGATCCAAGGGCATTGTTTACACACACTATAACTTCCTACTAGGATTTCCTCTGAATTTTTATATTAATCGACAACTCCTATTAATAAGGGACGATTTTTCTTGCAATTTCTCCATCGGTTATAAAATTATTATGCCTTGCCGTCACTCTTCAAATAAAAAAATCCTGTCGAGTTTGCTTGGGTTACATATGTACAGATTAATGTAGGTATTTACAGATAAATTTTGTTCTAAAATAACAACAAATTTCTGTAAATGCATTTGAATACAAGAAGACAAAAAAAAAATTTTCAGCCTACAGCAATATGATGAAAAAAAGTTCGGTGTAGTATGCAGATCTTCTATTAATGATGCAAAATGTGTTGAACAGGTAAGTTTCAGGTAAGTATCCTGGGTTTTGGCTTGTAGCTGTAAATGGCACCAAAATGCATCAAAATGGGTTTTCCGGCAGCAAAAATGTCGCAGAAAGTTATCTGAATCGGGAAAAAAGTACACCACCGATAATACCCGGCGAGACCTTTCATTTGATATGTATTGGTACCCCCCCCCCCCCCCCAAATTATCGAAGGAAAAATTTTCTTCTACGAACTATATGCTGGTAATAAAATGAGGCGAATAGTTTTTCGATCAAACAAAACCCTAACGAGTTAGAGCCGATCTATGGTACGAAAAATCTAGTACCTGAGTTCGAATAAAAAAGAGGGAAATACTTAAAAAGAGAGTATGGGGATTACTATTTAAGTCTCCGAGTATAGGAGTGTGAGTACTAAAACTTCTTCTCAAGATCTAAGGAATTCGAATCTGTACTAGATTTACTAAAATGTACTAGATGACACTTTGACCCCAAGCTTTGCCCCGCTTAATTGAAATAAATATTGTTAATAAAATATGTTCAGAGTATCATAATGCATCGTTTAAGACATCTCTTATGAATGTTCATGTAGAGCCTAGAATGGTTATCCAATGGTTCATTAATCGCCTCGTCAATTCAAAATCTATCGCTACTGTTAGTATTTTAGTTCCAATTTAATATTGGTTGTAATGTCGCAACTTAAAAAACTTCACTTCCTTTACCGAACATCTATCTGTCTTTATTCATCCATTTGGAATCCCTTCTAATCAAGCTGGATGAAAACAAAACTTAAACT